>ML262080.1:0-25493 GCA_005239495.1 Nicotiana undulata
CGCCACGTTACGTATTTTACGTAAGAGAAGAGAGAAAAATAACACGTGGGGTTTCACATTTTGAGTGTGGTGACCCTCGCCACGTGATCAGAGATTGCCCCAGAGCTAGAAGGGGTGCACCGTCTCAATCTTATTAAGCCCCACGTGCTCCACCATGTTTTCCAGCTATTCTTCCAGTCCCAGCTGCTACCCCACCTTCTCAGACAGCTCGAGGTGGAGGTCGGGGAGGTTGAGGTCGCCCTAGAGGGGGAGGCCAGGCCAGGTATTATGCTCTTCCAGCCCGTTCAGAGGCCGTTGCTTCAGATTCGGTCATCACAGGTATTGTCCCTGTTTGTCATAAGGATGCATCAGTATTATTTTATCCAGGCTCTATGTATTCATATGTTTCCTCTTATTTTGCTTCACACCTAGGGATATCTCGGGATTCTTTGAGTTTCCCCGTATTTGGTTCTACTCCCGTGGGAGATTCTCTTGTTATGGACCGTGTATATCGATCATGTTTGATTGTTATCATTGGTTTTCATACCAGATCTGATCTATTATTACTCGGTATGGTAGATTTTGATGTTATTTTGGGCATGGATTGGTTGTCGCCTCACTATGATATTCTTGATTGTCACGACTGTGACGTTGGCTATGCCAGATTTTCCAAGGTTAGAGTGGAGAGGTTCCTTAGAGTATTCTCCCCGCAGAGTCATTTTCTTCCTTAAGGCTCAGCGGATGGTGGAGAAGGGGTGTGATGCATATTTAGCCTATGTGAGAGATGTCAGTGTTGATACCCCTTCAGTTGAGTTAGTTCCGGTTGTGCGGGACTACCCCGATGTTTTTCCAGCTGATCTTCCGGGTATGCCACCCGATAGAGATATTGATTTCTGCATTGATTTGTTGTTGGGCACTCAACCCATTTCCATCCCTCCCTATCGTATGGCTTCTCCTGAGTTGAAGGAGTTGAAGGAGTAGTTGCAGGAGTTGCTTGATAAGGGTTTCATCAGTCCCAGTGTTCACCTGGGGGTGCTCCGTTATTATTGTGAAGAAAAGGATGGTTTGATGCATATGTGAATTGATTACCGGCAGCTAAATAAGGTTACAGTGAAGAACAGGTACCCATTACCTCGCATTGATGATTTATTTGACCAGTTACAGGGTTCTAGGGTGTTCTCCAAGATTGATCTGCGTTCGGGCTATCATCAATTGAAGATTCGGGAATCGGACATCCCGAAGACTGCCTTCAGGACCAGATATGGCCACTATGAGTTCCTTGTTATGTCATTTGGGCTGACCAATGCCCCAACATCCTTTATGCACCTCATGCATAGCGTATTCCGGCCGTATCTTGACACCTTCGTCATCGTGTTCATTGATGACATTTTGGTATATTCTCAATCCCCGGAGGACCATGAGCAGCATTTTAGGACTATGCTTCATAAGGGAGAAGAAGTTATATGCCAAGTTTTCTAAGTGTGAATTTTGGCTAGATTCGGTGGCATTTTTGGGCCACGTGGTATCTTGTGATGGGATCAAGGTAGACCCGAAGAAGGTGAAGGCAGTGCAGAGTTGGCCTAGACCGTCTTCAGCTACTGAGATCTGCAGTTTCCTTGGGTTGGCTGGGTACTATCGCTGTTTTGTGGAGGGATTCTCGTCCATTGCAGCACCCATGACCAGGCTGACCCAGAAGGGTGCCCCTTTTAGGTAGACTGAGGAGTGCGAGGAGAGATTTCAGAAGCTCAAGACATCCCTGACTACAACTCCAGTGTTAGTATTACTGACAGACTCAGGGTCTTATATAGTCTATTGTGATGCTTCGAGGATTGGCCTTGGGGCGGTGTTGATGTAGGACGGTAGGGTGATTGCAACGCGTACAGACAGTTAAAGGTGCATGAGAAAAACTATCCAGTTCATGATCTCGAGTTGGCAGCGATTGTTCACGCCCTGAAGATATGGCGTCATTATTTATACGGTGTTCCTTGTGAGTTTTTCACTGATCACCGGAGTTTGCAGCACATATTCAAGCAGAAAGACCTCAATTTGTGCCAGTTTAGGTGGTTGGAGTAACTCAGGGATTATGACATCACTATATTATACCACCCGGGAAGGCCAATGTGGTGGCCGACGCCTTGAGTCGCCGGGCGGAGAGTTTAGGGAGTTTGGCATATCTTCATACAGCCGAGAGGACCTTAGCCTTAGATGTTCAGTCCTTAGCCAGTCAGTTCGTAAGGTTGAATCTTTCTGAGCCTTGTCGGGTATTTGCTTGTGTGGTTGCTCGATCTTCCCTTCATGACCGTATCAGAGTGCGCCAGTATGATGATCCCAAACTTTTGGCTCTTCAAGGTAGAGTTCGGCGGGGTGATGCTAGGGATCTGACTATTGGTGATGATGTCGTGATGAGGATGCAGGGCCGTGTCTGTGTGCCCAATGTAGATGGTCTTCGGGAGTTGATTCTGGAGGAGGCCCATAGTTCACAATATTCCATCCACCCAAGTACCGCGAAGATGTACCAGGATCTAAGACAACACCATTGATGGCGATGGATGAAAAAGGATATAGTGGAGTTTGTATCCAAGTGTCTCAATTGTCAGCAAGTCAAATATGAGTATCAGAGACCAAGAGGGTTACTTCAGCAGATCGAGCTTCCAGAGTGGAAGTGGGAGCGGATCACCATGGAATTTATGGTTGGACTTCCTCAGACTTTGAGGAAGTGTGATGCTATTTGGGTGATTGTGGATCGGCTGACCAAATCAGCCCATTTCATTCCAGCGTTGAACACATATTCCTCAGAGAGATTGGCTGAGATTTATATCAGGGAGATTGTCCGACTCTACGGTATTCTAGTATCTATCATTACAGACAGAGGTACACAGTTCACTTTACGGTTCTGGAGAGCCATTCAGCAGGAGCTAGGCACCCGGGTGGAGTTGAGTATAGCCTTCCACCCTCAAACGGATGGGCATTCCGAGTGCACGATTAAGATTCTTGAGGATATGATCCGTTCCTGTGTGATGGAGTTTGGAGGGTCATGGGACCGATACTTGCCACTTGCAGAGTTTGCTTATAACAACAGCTACCAGTCCAACATTCAGATGGCGTCGTATGAGGCTTTGTATGGTAGGCGGTGCAGGTCTCCGGTGGGATGCTTTGAGCGGGGCGAGGCCCGATTGTTGGGTACAGATTTTGTCCAAGATGTCCTGGACAAGGTGAAGGTGATTCAGGAGAGGCTTCGCACAACTCAGTCCAGGCAGAAGAGTTATGCGGACTGGAAGGTTCGTGATTTGGCATTTATGACTGGTGATCGGGTTTTGCTTCAGGTATCGCCTATGAAGGGTGTCATGAGGTTCGAGAAGAAGGGTAAGCTGAGTATTAGATTTATTGGCCCTTTTGAGGTATTGCAGCGGGTTGGGTAGGTTGCTTATGAGTTGGCCTTGCCTCCCAGCCTAGCAGGTGTTCATCCGGCATTACACGTCTCTATGTTCCGGAAGTATCGCAGTGACCCGACTCATGTTTTGGATTTCAGTTCAGTCTAGTTGGACAAGGACCTATCATTTGTTGAGGAGCCTGTAGCTATATTGGATTTGCAGGTCAGGAAGCTCAGGACAAAGGATATCGCATCAGTGAAGGTTCAGTGGAGGGGTCATCCAGTCGAGGAGGCGACTTGGGATACCGAGCAGGATATGTGCAGTCAGTACCCCTATCTCTTCACGGCTTCAGGTATGTTTCTATACTCGTTCGAGGACGAACAATTTTTTTTAAGAAGGAGAGCATATAACGACCCGGTCGGTCGTTTTGAGAGTTAGCGCCCTGATCCCCTAATAATTGTTTCTCCCATGTCTATTTATGCTTTTGGAACTTGTCAGACGCTGAGTGGTGAAATTTGGAGGGATTTAGGACACATAGTCCATAATTGTGAAATTAAGCTTTAGAAATTGGGTTGTAGTTATAACTATGTTAAGACGGATCCGGAACGGAATTCCTTCTACTCCGTTATCTACGTTGGGGGATTTCGGGGTTAGGATCATGTTCAGAATTGTTTTTCGAGGTCTGTAGCTGATTTAGGCTTGAATTGGCAAAAGTTAGAATTTCGGCGATTTTGACCGATAGGTAAAATTTTGATATCGGGCTCGGAATGGAATTCCGGAAGTGACAACAGGTCAGTAGTGTCTATAAAGACCTGGCCCATCATTTTGAGAGTTAGCGCCCCGATTCCCTGATAACTGTTTCTCCCATGTCTTATTATGTTAATGAAACGAGTCGGAGCGTTGAGTGATGAAAAATGGAGTGTTTTTTGGACATATAGTCCTTTAAGGTGAGCTTTAACCTTAGAAATTGGACCGTAGCGAGAGCTGTGTGAAGACGGATCCGGAATGGGAATCCGTCGACTCTGTTAGCTCCGTTGGGTGATTTCGGGATTGGGAGCGTATTCGGATTGTGTTTTCGAGGTCGGATGTAGATTTAGGCTTGAATTGGCGAAAGTTAGAATTTCGGCGATTTCGGCCGAAGGGTGCGATTTTGATATCAGACTCGGAACGGAATTCCGAAAGAGACACCAGGTCCAGAGTGTCATTTATGACCTGTGTGCAAAATTTGAGGTCATTCAGACGAGTTTAGACGTGGTACGGCGTCGAATGTGAATTCTTAGAAATTTCTACGTTCTTATGCTTGAATCTATGCATATTTTATGATTTTGATGTTATGGAATGTGTTTTTAAGGCTCGACCAAGATTGAATGAGGTATTTGGACTAGTTGGTGGTTTTGGTTGTGGTCCCTGGGGCCTCGGGTGTGTTTCGAGTGTTCAAACGGACGCTTTTTGGCCAAAAAGCATTGATGTTATTGCTGTTTTTCTACAGCTGTTTGGCCTTCTTTGCGATCGCAGAAGTAGGCTCGCGATCACATAAAGCCTTTTGGGGAAGGTACAGAAATCGTTCTCCATGATCGCAGAAGTGTATGCGCGATCGCAGTGTTGTGGAAATTAAACCTCTGCGATCGCATGTATCATGTCGCGATCGCATAGTGCTATTGGGGGTCTGGGTAAGGCTGGTGAATTACTCAGTGCGATCGCAAGGCCTTTCCCGCGATCGCGAAGCTCAGGGGCGTGAAGGTACGCGATCGCAGACCCTTGCACGCGATCGCATAGGGTTATTTGGCGCGTGGGGTTTTTACTCTCTGCGATTGCAAAGGGTTCTCTGCGATCACATAGAAGAAATGATTGGGCAGTCTTTTAAAAGTCCAAAATCGAGGGTTTATGTTATTTTCACCATTTTTGGACCTTGAGAGCTCGGGAGAGGCGATTCTTGGAGGCTTTTACATCTGCGCATTTTGGGTAAGTTATTCCTAACCATCATAGGTTAATTTCCACGATTCTAGTCTTCAACTCCACCCTTAAATTCGAGATTTTGATTTGAAATTGGGGAAAATTGGAAGAAACTTCCTAGACCGATTTTTAGGATTTTGATTGGTTATTTGACCTCCGATTTGAGATATTTTCATATGGTTAGACTCGTAAGTGAACAAGGGTTCAGAAAATATAAATTTTACCCGATTCCGAGATGTGGGCTCGAGGGGCGTTTTGGTCAAATTTTCTAATTTCGCGTATTAGTTCCGAATTAATAAGTTATTTTGATTTCTTGAATTTATATTTACATTATACCATCGAATTGAATAGATTTGGACCACCCGGAGTTGGATACTCGTGGCAAGAGCATGATTATTGATTGATTTGCACAGTCAAGGTAAATGGCTTGCCTAACTCTCTGTTAGAGAATTTTCCTTAGGCATTTTTAACTTATTTTTGCTATAAAACCCTGTGTACGTGAGGTGACGGGCGCGTGCACGGGATATTTTCACAGAAGTTCCATATTTCTTTCTACACAATGCCTCATTTTCAATTCTATTATTACTGTTATCGGTTGAACCGCATAGTAACTTAAGATTTTACCCTGGTAAAGTGATTTCTAACCGGTTTTCCAAGCGTTACTATTATTTGAAACTGATTTAAGGATTTTACTATGGAACTTCTAATGGATTTTCTTAAAACCTTTAAACTACGTTGTTTTGAGATTTACCTTATATTACGTATTTACTTAGGGACTGCAGGCATACACCTGAGCCTTTCCCTCATATTGCATTGCAAACATAGGGATTGCGGGCAGAGACCTGAGTCTTTCCCTCATACTGCATTGCATACATAGGGATTGCGGGTAGAGATCTGAGCCTTTCCCTCATACTGCATTGCATACATAGGGATTGCGGGCGGAGACCTGAGCCTTTCCCTCATACCGCATTGCATACCTAGGGACTGTGGGCATAGACCCGAGCCTTTACCTCATATGGCATTGCAGTGTGCCTTTCCTTCTTATTGAGCTTTAAATATATTGCGTTGATCCGAGCACTTAACTATACCTTTTCTTGCTAGTCATTACTTGGAATTTCTGTTAATTATTACCTGTTTTACTTACTTGTTAATCATACATGTTATTTTGCAAACCTCAGTAGGGCCTTAACCTAACCTCGTCACTACTTGACTGGGGTTAGGCTTGGCACTTACTGAGTACCGAATATGGAGTACTCATGCCCTTCTGTGCATGTTTTTCCCCATGTGCAGATCCAAGTTCCAGTACGCAGTATCACCGTCAGCCAGCAGTCGGTGCCAAGATACTTGAGGTATAATCTGCAGCGTCCACATATCTCCAAGTCCCCTTCTTATCTTAGTATAGTTAACACTTGTAGATGAGACTATACTGTCGTTTCTTTCTAGTTGTACATATTGAGGCGTAGAGTCAGCTTGTGATGTATTGATGATATTCCGGGTCTTGGGTATAGCAAATTGGAACGCCAAGCGGCGTAGAGTATTACTATGTCTTTAGTTCATTTTATTACTGTCTTCGCTTGTTATCTTAAATTCTTGTTGAACAAATAGGCTTACCTAGTCGTCTAGACTAGGTGCCGTCACGAGACCCAGT
Source organism: Nicotiana undulata (assembly GCA_005239495.1). Lineage (NCBI taxonomy): Eukaryota > Viridiplantae > Streptophyta > Magnoliopsida > Solanales > Solanaceae > Nicotiana > Nicotiana undulata. The sequence goes on from ML262080.1 coordinate 6,952, forward strand.
TGGAGGAAGAATTGGGTCGTGACAAGTTGGTATCAAAGCGTCTAGGTTCATAGGAGTCACAACATCACAAGCCGTTTTATTAGAGTCTCGTGGATCGGTGCGGAGACGTCTGTACTTTTCTTCGGGAGACTATGTAACTGTTAAGAAAAATCATACTTCTTGGAATCTATTCTCGTGCTGGTTACTGCTACCAAAATTCTTAAACTCTACTCCATTCTTGCTTACAGATGGTTCGCACTCACACCGGACGTACCGACGATCAGGCACCCGAGCCCCCAGCTAGAGCCACTAGAGGCAGGGGTCGGGGCAGGGGACGATCACGCGGTGCAGCCCGAGGACCAGCTAGAGCAGTGGCAGGGGATCCCCCAACAGCTACAGATGGAGGGGCACCGGAGGTTCCTGCTATTACTCTAGCCCTCCAGGAGACCTTAGCTCAGTTCTTGAGTGCTTTCCGTACTCTGTCTCAGGCGGGATTACTTCCGATAGCCCCAGCTACATCCCAGGCCGAGGGAGGGGCACAGACTCCCGCAGCCCGCAGTCCTGAGCAGAGGGTTCCTATGGGGCAGGTTCCAGAGTATATCCATATGCCTCCAGCAGCTCCAGTTCAGCATGAGGCCAGAGCAGCTGCATCGGAGTCTGAGCAGCTCCGTCTTGAGAGGTACAAGAAATACCACCCACCTGAGTTCAGTGGATTAGCTTCAGATGACGCTCTGGGTTTTCTTGAGGAGTGTCATCGCATTCTCCGCACTATGGGTATCGTGAAGACGAGTGGGGTCTCATTCACTATTTTTCAGCTGAGAGGAGCAGCCTATCAGTGGTGGCATGCATTTGATCTTAGTAGTCCGGACGAGGCAGCCTCACTCACTTGGGCTCGTTTTTCAGATATGGTTTTGCTTGAGTTTTTCCCTCAAAGTCTCGGGGATGCTTGGCGTGCAGAGTTTGAGCAGCTGCACCAGAGTACTATGACCGTGTCAGAGTATGAAGTCTGGTTCAGTGACTTGGCACGACATGCATCAGCTTTGGTATCTACTGTCAGAGAGAAAGTTCGTTGTTTTATTGAGGGACTCCATCCTAGCATTCGTACCAGTATGGCCAGGGAGTTGGAGACTGATATCACTTACCAGCAGGCCGTGAGCATTGCTAGGAGGATTGAGAGTATGTTGACCCGGGACAGAGAGGAGAGAGAGGCCAAGAGGTCTCGAGAGACGGGTCATTTCTCAGGAGCTCGTGCACCAGCAGCACGCTATGGTAGGGGCTTTGTGAGTCGCCCGGTACATTCAGCTCTTCCAACAGCCAGTGGTATTCAAGCACCTCCTAGACCTCGGGAGCCTTATTATGCACCACTAGTATCTCAGGCGCCTCCTGCTCGAGGTGCTATAACCGGCCAGTCCAGCAGGCCAGTTCAGAGTCAGCAGCAGCAGTCACACCCTCAGAGGGGTTGTTTTGGATGTGGTGACCTTCGTCATGTGATCAAGGATTTCCCTAGAGTTAGGAGGAGTGCACCACCAGAGACTTATCAGGTTCCACGTCTGCCACCAGGTCCCCCAGCCATACTTCCAGCCCCAGCTGCTACCCAACCATCTTAGGCAGCTCGAGGTGGAGGTCGGGGAGGACGAGGTCGTCCTAGAGGGGGAGGTCAGGCTAGATACTATGCCCTTCCAGCTCGATCGGAAGCCATTGCTTCAGACTCGGTTATCACAGGTATTGTTCCCGTTTGTCATAGGGACGCATCAGTATTATTTGATCCAGGTTCCACATATTCATATGTGTCATCTTATTTTGCCTCTCATTTAGGGATATCTAGGAATTTTTTGAGTTCCCCCGTATGTGTTTCTACTCCTGTGGGAGATACTCTTGTTATGGACCGAATATATATCGGTCGTGTTTGATTTCTATCAGCGATTTTGAGACTAGAGCTGATTTATTATTACCTAGCATGGTAGATTTTGATGTTATTTTGGGCATGGACTGGTTGTCACCCCACTATGTTATTCTTGATTGTCACGCCAAAACCGTGACGCTGGCTATGCCAGGATTTTCGAGGTTAGAGTGGATGGGTTCACTAGAGTATACTCCTCGTCGGGTCATTTCTTTTCTTAAGGCTCAGCGGATGGTTGCAAAGGGGTGTGATGCTTATTTGGCCTATGTGAGGGATGTTAGTGCCGGCACCCCTACAGTTGATTCAGTCCAAGTTGTGAGGGATTATCCCGATGTTTTTCCAGCTGACCTTCCGGGTATGCCGCCCGACAGAGACATTGACTTTAGTATTGATTTATTGCCTGGTACTCAGCCTATTTCCATTCCACCCTATCGCATGGCTCCTCCTGAGTTGAAGGAGTTGAAGGAACAGTTGCAGGAACTGCTTGATAAGGGGTTCATCAGGCCAAGTGTATCGCCTTGGGGTGCTCCGGTGTTGTTTGTGAAAAAGAAGGATNAAAGGAGTTGAAGGAACAGTTACAGGAATTTCTTGATAAGGGGTTCATCAGGCCTAGTGTATCACCTTGGGGTGCCCCAGTGCTATTTGTGAAAAAGAAGGATGGGACGATGCGGATGTGTATTGATTACAGACAGTTGAATAAGGTGACAGTGAAGAACAGATACCCATTGCCCCGTATTGATGATTTGTTTGACCAGCTTCAGGGTGCCAGGGTATTCTCAAAGATATGTCTTCGTTCGGGTTATCATCAATTGAAGATTCGGGAGTCGGACATCCCGAAGACTGCTTTCAGAACAAGATATGGTCACTACGAGTTCCTTGTTATGTCATTTGGGCTGACCAATTCCCCAGCAGGCTTCATGCACTTGATGCACAGCGCATTTCGGCCTTATCTTAATACTTTTGTCATCGTATTCATTGACGACATTCTGGTATATTCTCGGCCACGGGAGGACCATGAGCAGCACTTGAGGACCGTACTTCAGACCTTGAGAGAGAAGAAGTTGTATGCCAAATTCTCTAAGTGTTAATTTTGGCTTGATTCTGTGGAATTCTTAGGCCATGTGGTATCTTCGGATGGGATCAAGGTAGATCCGAAGAAGGTGGAGGCAGTGCAGAGTTGGCCTAGACCGTCTTCAGCTATTGAGATCCGTAGTTTTCTTTGTTTGGCCGGGTATTATCGTCGCTTCGTGGAGGGTTTTTCATCCATTTCAGCACCCATGACTAGATTTACCAAGAAGGGCGCACCTTTTATTTGGACTGAGGAGTGTGAGGAGAGCTTTCAAAAGCTCAAGACATCCCTGACTACAGATCCAGTGTTAGTATTACCTACCGGTTCGAAGTCCTATACAGTCTATTGTGATGCTTTGAGGATTGGCTTGGGAGCGGTGTTGATGCAGGACGATGGGGTGATTGCCTACGCGTCCAGACAGCTGAAAGTACATGATAAAAGTTACCCTGTTCATGATCTTGAGTTGGCAGCAATTGTTCACGCCCTGAAGATATGGAGTCATTATATATACGGTGTTCCCTGTGAGATATATACGGATCACCGGAGTTTGCAGCATATATTCAGGCAGAAGGATCTCAATTTGCGTCAGCGCAGGTGGTTTGAGTTACTCAAAGATTATGACATCACCATATTATACCACCCGGGGAAAGCCAATGTGGTGGCCGATGCCCTGAGTCGCCAGGCGGAGAGTTTGGGTAGTTTGGCATATCTTTATGCAGCTGAGAGGCCCTTAGCCTTGGATGTTCAGTCTTTAGCCAGCCAGTTCGTGAGATTGGACCTTTCTGAGCCTCACCGGGTATTCGCTTGTGTTGTTGCTCGATCTTTTCTTTATGACCGCATTCGAGAGTGCCAGTATGATGATCCCGACGTTCGAGCTTTTCGGGATAGAGTTCAGCAGGATGGTGTTAGAGATATGACCATAGAGGATGATGGTGTGTTGAGACTGCAGGGCCGTATTTGTGTACCTGATGTAGATGGACTTCAGAGGTTGATCCTTGAAGAGACCCATAGCTCGCAGTACTCCATTCATCCCGGTACCGCGATGATGTACCAGGATCTGAGACAACACTACTGGTGGAGGAGGATGAAAAAGGATATAGTGGAGTTCGTAGCCAGATGCCTCAATATTCAGAAGGTCAAGTGTGAGCATCAGATACTGGGAGGATTACTTCAACAGATGAGTCTTCCAGAGTGGAAGTGGGAGTGGATTACCATGGATTTTGTGGTTGGACTTCCTCGGACTTTGAGGAAGTATGATTCCATTTGGGTGATTGTGGACCGGCTGACCAAGTTAGCCCATTTCATTCCGGTGTTGACTACATATACTTCGGAGAGGTTGTCTCAAATCTATATGCGGGAGATAGTCCGGTTGCACGGTGTGCCGATGTCTATTATTTCAGACCGAGGCCCTCAGTTCACCTCGCACTTCTGGAGAGCCTTGCATAGTGAGTTGGGTACCCAGATTGATCTCAGTACAGCATTCCACCCTCAGACGGACGGACAGTCCGAGCGCACTATTCAGATCCTGGAGGATATGCTCCGTGCTTGTGCGATGGATTTTGGAGGATCATGGGATCAGTACTTGCCCCTTGCAGAGTTTGCTTATAATAACATTTATCAGTCCAGCATTCAGATGGCGCCGTTTGAGGCTTTATATGGTATGCGGTGCAGGTCTTTCGTAGGATGGTTCGAGCCAGGCGAGGCCCGATTGTTGGGTACAGATTTGGTTCGGGATGCCTTGGACAAGGTAAAGGTGATTTAGGATAGACTTCGCACAGCTCAGTCAAGGCAGAAGAGTTATGCAGATCGGAGAGTTTGCGACTTGGCATTCATGGTTGGTGATCGGGTTTTGCTTCGGGTATCACCCATGAAGGGCGTCATGAGATTTGGAAAGAAGGGTAAGCTGAATCCGAGGTTCATTGGCCCTTTTGAGATATTGCAGCGGGTTGGGGAGGTTGCTTATGAGTTGGCCTTGCCTCCCAACCTAGCAGGTGTTCATCCGGTATTCCACGTTTACATGCTCATGAAGTATCACGCTGATCCGACTCATGTTTCGGATTTCAGCTCAGTTCAGTTGGACAAGGATCTATCATACGTTGAGGAGCATGTGGCCATTTTGGACTTGCAGGTCAGAAAGCTCAGGACGAAGGATATTTCTTCAGTCAAGGTACAGTGAAGGGGTCATCCGGTCGAGGAGGCGACTTGGGAGACCAAGCAGGATATGCGGAGTCAGTACCCTCATCTATTCTCAGCTTCAAGTATGTTTCTATACTCGTTCGAGAACGAACGATTTTCTTAAGAGGGGGAGAATGTAACAACATGGCCGGTAGTTTTGAGAGTTAGCGCCTCGATTCCCTGATAATTGTTTCTCCCACGTCTTATTATGTTAATGGAATGAGTCGGAGCGTTGAGTGATGAAAATGGGAGTGTTTTTTTGGACATATAGTCCTTTAAGGTGAGCTTTAACCTTAGAAATTGGACCATAGCGGGATCTGTGTGAAGACGGATCCGGAATGGGAATCCGTCGACTCCGTTAGCTTCGTTGGGTGATTTCGGGATTGGGAGCGTATTCGAATTATATTTTCGAGATCGGATGTAGATTTAGGCTTAAATTGGCGAAAGTTAAAATTTCGGCGATTTCGGCCGATAGGTGAGATTTAGATATCAGACTCGGAACAGAATTCCGAAAGCGACGGCAGGTCCGGAGTGTCATTTATGACCTGTGTGCAAAATTTTAGGTCATTCGAACGAGTTTAGACGTGGTTCAGCGTCAAATGTGAATTCTTAGAAATTTCTAAGTTCTTAGGCTTGAATCTATGCATATTTGATGATTTTGATGTTATGGAATGTGTTTTTAAGGCTCGACCAAGTTCAAATGAGGTATTTGGACTAGTTGGTGATTTTGGTTGAGGTCCCGGGGGCCTCGGGTGTGTTTCGAGTGTTCAAACGGACACTTTTTGGCCAAAGGGCATTGATGTTATTGCTGGTGTTTCTACAGCTGTTTGGCCTTCTCTGCGATCGCAGAAGTAGGCTCGCGATCGCATAAAGCCTTTTGGGGAAGGTACAGAAATTGTTCTCCGCGATCGCAGAAGTGTATGCGTGATCGCAGTGTTGTGGAAATTAAACCTCCGCGATCGCATGTATCATGTCGCGATCGCATAGTGCTATTGGGGGTCTAGGAAAGGCTGGTGAATTACTCAGTGTGATCGCAAGGCCCCTCCCGCGATCGCGAAGCTCAGGGGCGTGAAGGTACGCAATCGTAGACCCTTGCACACGATCGCATAGGGTTATTTGGCGCGTGGGGTTTTTACTCTCCGCGATCGCAGAGGGTTCTCTGCGATCGCATAAAAGAAATGACTGGGCAATCTTTAAAAGTCCAAAACCGAGGGTTTATGTTATTTTCACCATTTTTTAACCTTGAGAGCTCGGGAGAGGTGATTGTTGGAGGCTTTTACATCTGGGCCTTTTGGGTAAGTTATTCCTAACCATCATAGGTTAATTTCCACGATTCTAGTCTTCAACTCCACCCTTAAATTCGAGATTTTGAGTTGAAATTGGGGAAAATTAGAAGAAACTTCCTAGACAGATTTTTGGATGTTTGATTGGTTATTTTACCTCCGATTTGAGAGATTTTCATATGGTTAGACTCGTGAGTGAATAAGGGTTTAGAAAAAGATAAATTTACCCGATTCCGAGACGTGGGCCCGAGGGGCATTTTGGTCAAATTTTCTAATTTCGCGTATTAGTTCCGAATTAATTAGTTATTTTGATTTCTTGAATTTATAAATACATTATACCATCAAATTGAATAGATTTGGGCCACCTGGAGTTGGATACTCATGGCAAGAGCGTGATTATTGATTGATTTGCACAGTCAAGGTAAGTGGCTGAGCCTCATACTGCATTGCATACATAGGAATTGCGAGCAGAGACCTGAGCCTTTCCCTCATACTGCATTGCATACATAGGGATTGCGGGAAGAGACCTGAGCCTTTCCGTCATACTGCATTGCATACATAGGGATTGCGGGCGGAGACCTGAGCCTTTCCCTCATACCGCATTGCACACCTAGGGACTGTGGGCATAGACCTGAGCCTTTCCCTCATATGGCATTGCAGTGTGCCTTTCCTTCTTATTGAGCTTTATATATATTGTGTTGATCCGAGCACTTAACTATACCTTTTCTTGCTAGTCATTACTTGGAATTTCTGTTAATTATTACCTGTTTTACTTACTTGTTCATCATACCTGTTATTTTGCAAACCTCAGTAGGGCCTCAACCTGACCTCGTCATTACTTGACTAGGGTTAGGCTTGGCACTTACTGAGTACCGAATATGGAGTACTCACGCCCTTGTGCGCATGTTTTTCCCCATGTGAAGATCCAGGTTCCAGTACGCAGTATCACCGTTAGCCAGCAGCCGGCTCTAGGAGACTTGAGGTATAATCTGCAGCGTCCGCAGATCTTCGAGTCCCCTTCCTATCTTAGTGTAGTTAACACTTGTAGATGAGACTATACTGTCATTTCTTTCTAGTTGTACAAATTGAGGCGTAGAGTCAGCTTGTGATGTATTGATGATATTCCGGGTCTTGGGTATAGCAAACTGTAACGCCAAGCGGCGTAGAGTATTACTATGGCTTTAGTTCATTTTATTACTGTCTTCGCTTGTTATCTTAAATTCTTGTTGAACAAATAGGCTTACCTAGTCGTCCAGACAAGGTGCCATCACGAGACCTAGTCGGAGGGAGAATTGGGTCGTCATAGTGTCATTTATGACCTGTGTGTAAAATTTGAGGTCATTTGAATGAGTTTTGACATGTTTAGGCATCGGATGTGGAATTTTGAAATTTCATAAGTTCTTAGGCTTGAATCTATGAATAATTGATGATTTTGATGTTGTGAGATGTGTTTTGAAGGCTCGACTAAGTTCGAATGAGGTATTAGGATTGGCTGATAGTTGTGGTTAAGGTCCCGGAGGCCTCCGGTGTGTTTCGGGTGCTCAAACGAGAAATTTTGGCCTTAAAATCATTGCTAGTTTTTTGGTTTTCAGCAACAGGTTTTTCCTTCTCTGCGATCGCGTGAATATATCCGCGATCGCGTAACACAAGTAAGGCTGGCAGCATTTTGTTATATGCGATCGCACCAAGGGGTCCGCGATCGCAGTGTTGGGAGAAACTAGTCATCGTGTTCGCATGGTTTTATTCGCGTTCGCGTAGAAAAGTTAGGCAGCATAGTCTTGGGCATTACTCTACATGGTTGCGTGAGTGTATCCACGTTCGCATAGGTCTGGGTCAGTGAGGTTTGCGGTCACGAATGTAGTCCTGCATTCGTGTAGTATAAATTCAGGCGTGAGTTCATTACTCTCCGCGATCGCGACTCAAAGTACGCGATCGCATAAGGAAATAACTGGGCAGAATCATTAAAGACCCACATTCGAGGGTTTAAACTATTTCCCACATTTTTGAATTTGAGAGCTCGAGAAGTGCGATGTTTGGACAGTTTTGCACCTGGGAAACTTGGGTAAGTGATTTCTATCTGATTTAGACTAGTTTCCATGATTACACTCTTAAATCTAGCCTATAATTTCGAAAATTTGGTGAAAAAATTGGATAAACTTCCTAGACCTAATTCTTGAGTTTTGATTGAGATTTTGACATCTGATTTGAGAAATTCTTATATGGTTAGATTCGTGAGTGAATGAATGTCCAGAACATATAATTTTTACCTGATTCCTAGACGTGGGCCCGGGGGGACATTTTGGGCACATTTCCTAATTTTGCGTGTTAGCTTCGAACTAACTAGCTATTTTGATTCATTAAAGTGTTATTTACCTTATGAAGTCGAATTTAATTGATTTGGGCCACCCGGAATTGGATACTCATGCCAAGAGCGTGATTTTGGGTTGAGTAGCGCAGTCGAGGTAAGTGGTTTGCCTAACTCTGTGTTGGGGACTTTCCCCTTAGGCTATTTGATACTATGTGATGATTGGGCGCCATGTACGTGAGGTGGCGAGTATGTACACGGGCCATTTTGGCTAAGATTTCATTTTCATCACATGACACTACCCATCTTTACTCATATTTCACTATTTACCGTACTATTTAGGTAATCTAGATTAGGAAGAAGCATGTCTACTTGTTCTTACTTGAATCTCTCTTAATTGCTACTACGTGTACCATGCTTAGATAGTTTTACCCTTATTCTTGCCTATTATCTTCTTGAACTGTTTAAATAAATTTGTATACGGCATACACCTGCATTGCATATTTAAATTGGGACTACGGACTAGATTCCGGGAGCTTTCCCCCTGTATTGCATAGCATATTTAAATTGGAACTACGGACGAGATTCTGGGAGCTTTCCCCTTGTACTGCATAGCATATTTAAATTGGGACTACAGACGAGATTTCGGGAGCTTTCCCCCTGTACTGCATTGCATATTTGCTATTGTGATATATGTCGTGCTGAGCCGAGGGCTCCTTTTTACTATTTCATTCAGGTTACCGTTTCTACTATTTTGCCTTAGCTTATTATATCTCTCTACTTAAATTTTTAAACTGTTTTACTATAAACATCCAGTACAGCCTTAACCTAACCTCGACACTACTTGACTGAGGTTAGGCTTGGCACTTACTAGGTACCAATTGTGGAGTACTGATGCCCTTTGTTGCACATGTTTTCCATGTGCAGATAGCTGCCAGGAGACCGCAAGGTAATTTTTCCGCATCCGCAGAATCCCACGAGTCCCCTTCTATTCTAGTACAGGATTAGTTGACTTATGTATTTTTCCACTATTTCATTGTATAGAGCTACATTTAGTACAAATTTTGTGACTGTCGTGACGTTCCGGGTTTTGGGAAGTAAAAATTGTATATGCCGAGCGGCTGAATTATGTGTTTTCTTCTTCTTCTCTATTTAAATTATTAAATTGTTTTTATTTCTACGCAAGTTTTAGGCTTACCTAGTCGTAGAGACTAGGTGGCATCACGATACCCAACAGAGGGAAATTTGGGTCGTGACAACTAACAAAGTGCTTTTAGGTCATGCACATACCTTGGGTCTCATGAGCGCTCTAGAAAGACATCCCAAGTCTTTCATAAAAGGAGACCGCACCTTTACACTCACGTAGGTGATTCCATCAAGTCTATCTACACATACACTGCCTTATGGCTATGGAAATATTAAGAGCAAAATAAGCTCAACCTTATAAGGCACTACCACACGCCGTAGGGATAGGAAATGTAGTGCATATTGAGGTCTGATAGGCTTCGTTTGACCACAAACGGGTATCCACCATACTTCCTCAATCCATGGGCCTTAGCCCCATCCCCCTCTATGTTTCAAGGATAACTCTCCTTGTCAAGCCCTTTGTTAAAGGATCCGCCAAATTTCTTTCGGATCTTACATATTCCAAGGAAATAACACCATGTTTCAAAAATTATTTTATCTCACCGTGCCTAATGCGGATATGTCTTCTTTTTCCATTGTACACACTATTTTTGGCAATTCTAATTGCCGCCTGTGAGTTACAATGCAGAGAAACTGGTGAAGCTTGTCTTCCCCACAAAGGCACGCCTGCCAATAAGTTTCTCAACCACTCGACTTTTTGACCTGCCAACTCAAGGGAAATGAATTCAGACTCCATAGTAGATCGTGCTATACAAGTCTGTTTTGAAGACTTCCATGAAATAGCACCTGCACCCAAAGTAACCACATAGCCACTAGTGGAGCTAACTTCATCATTGTTAGTAACCCAGTTTGCATCACAAAATACTTCTAAAACAGTAGGAAATTTATTAAAATTCAAACATCAATCCATGGTACCTCTCAAAACCTTAGCAAATGATGAAGAGCATTCATGTGTTCACTACTAGGGTTGTAAGTATATCTACTCAATCTACTAACAACATAAGCAATATCAGGTCGTGTATAATTCATGAGAAACATCACACTACCAATTATTTTAGCATACTCACTTTGAGAAATACTAAATTCTTTATTCCTTTTCAAGTGTATTCTAGGATCATAAGGAGTTCTCACCGGTGCTATATCAAAATAACTAAACCTTTTCAACATTTTCTCAATATAATGAGACTGAGACAATGAAAAACTATTAGAAGTTCTTTTGATTATAACCCCTAAAATCACATCTTTTTCTCCAAGATCTTTCATTTCAAATTTAGAAGACAAGAAATTCTTAGTCTCACTAACGACATTCACATTAGGGCCAAATATTAACATGTCATCCACATACAAACATATAATAACACAATCTGATCCTATCATCTTGGAATAAACACAAGTAATAGATGCATTAACAACAAAACCATTACCCACTAATGTGCTATTAAACCTTTTGTACCATTGCTTAGGTACTTGCTTTAGTCCATACAAAGACTTTCTCAATTTGCGTACTTTATTCTACTGTCCTTGGATCATAAATCCCGTAGGTTGAGACATATAGATATCTTCCTCTAAATCACCATTTAGGAAAGTCATTTTAACATCCATTTGATGTATTACTGAATTATGAATAGTGGCTAAAGCAACAAGAGTTCTAATAGTCGTTATCTTAGTCACAGGAGAATAAGTGTCAAAGTAATTAAATTCTTTATTTTGGTTAAAACCCTTAATAACAAGTCTAGCCTTATATTTCTCAATTGTACCATCAGGTCTCAATTTCTTCTTAAATATCCACTTGCTACTTATGGGTTTATAACCTTTCGGCAAATCTGATAATTCCCCAGTGTGATTAGAAACTATAGAGTCTAATTCACTTTTGATGGCCTCTTTACAAAAACTAGCATCTATTGACCTTATTGCTTCATTATATGTCTTAGGGTTTTCTTCTATTAAATAATGTGATGACCCAAGGGGTCATTTTATGAATTTAGAATCCGTTATAGGCTTAATATCCCTAAAATATTCATTTTAAATACCTCGATTTACGTGCGCAAACCAGGCGTGAAACCGAAAAGCTTTTATGTGAAAATATTAGAAATAGTAATTTCTAGAGTTGAAATTTGATAAGAGTTGACTTTGGTCAACATTTTGAGTAAACAGAACCGGATATGCGTTCCGACGATCTCGGTAGGTCCGCAGTAAAATATGGGACTCGGGCGTATGCCCAGAAATGAATTCCGAGGTCCCAAGCCTTAGAAATTAATTTTTGAAAGAAATTATTTTGCTGAAATATTAATGAAATAAAGAAAAGAATTAATATTTGAAACCATTGGTATCGGGCCCGTATTTTGGTTCCGGAGCGGGGTACAAATTTGTTATAGTATTTAAAGGTTTATTGTGAAATTTGGTAAAAGACGGAGTTCATTTGACGTGATTCGGACATCCGGTTGAAAATTTTGAACTTAAAGTGTTCTTGAGGGAAATGGTGAGTTTTGAGGTTTATTTCATAGTTTTACATGTTATTTTCATGATTTGATCGCACGAGCAAGTCCGTATGATATTTTTAGACTTGAGTGCATGTTGTTTTAGATCCCCGAGGCCTCGGGCGAGTTTCGAATAGGCCACGGAATAATTTTTCACTTAAACTATCTGATGTCATTGTTGTTGCTGGTGCACAACTATTTAATGCATTGAGTTCGCACCTCTTTGAACGCGAACGCATAAGGTAAAAATGCTGGGGGGTCATTTTGTTCTATGCGAACGCACCCGCCAAATGCGACGCATAGTGTAGTTGGGACCTGGGGAAGGGGAGGTTATTTACCCTATGCGAACGCATAGACCAAGGGTGCGAACGCTGAGCCTAGGGAGTTTACTCTACGCGAACGCACCAGGTCAAACGCGAACGCATAGAGTTACCTGGGACCTGGGGGAGGGGTTGGTATTTTCACTGTGCGAACGCGGCCTGTCGCTCGCGAACGCGTAGGCCTGGAGGATTAAGCTTATGCGAACATGGCCAAGGCACGCGAACGCATAGAATAAATGCCCAGCAATATATAAACTCTTTTAAAAACGAGCAGATCTTCATCTTCTTCATATTTTCGAACCCCACAGCCCTAGGAACGAATTTCTTCAACAATTATCATCCCCAAGTCATAGGTAATTAATTCTAAACTTTATTCTTTCAATTCCTTATTGTTTTTCATCACTTTTAGATCAAAAACTAAGAATTTTCATGGTAAAAATTGAGAGTTTGGGTAGAATTAGGGAATTTTGTAAAAATTAAATTTTTACATCGAATTGAGGTCATATTTCAAAACTAATTGTATATTTGGGTTTGTGGGTGAATGGGTAAACGTAATTTGATTTGAACCCCGAGTTTAGACCAAGTGGGCCCGGGGTCGGGTTCTCACTTTTTTTGAGAAAACTTCAAAAAAAAAATATTTTTTAATAAAGTTAGTTCCTTTAGCATTAATTAATGGCATTTTTTTTTACGATATATATATATATATATATATATATATATATATATATATATATATATATGTGTGTGTGTGTGTGTGTGTGTGTGTGTGAGAGAGAGAGAGAGAGAGAGAGAGAGAGCAGGTGATTTTTGCCTATGGTATAATCTTACAAAAATCTCAGTAAATTAATTAGTTTTATGGGTTTTATTGAATTTTGATGCTATTTGTGAATTCATTTTACATTATGTAGTAAGAATTCATCATTAAATATATAAATAATTTAAAATGGTTTGATTAATCACATAAACTTGGCTACTATTTAAATAAATATAATTGTTTGATATAAAGTCAATTAATGTTCAAATTTTTAATTTAATTATTTCTCTCAACAAAATTGTGAAAATTGCCTTTTAAATGATTAGGATTAAATTGAAAGGTGTGAGCTTAATAGAATTAATAACAAAATTAGCGTATAATCATTTGTTAAACTTTAATCTTAACTTAGTTAATTAAACTAGTTTTAAAAATAGAGCAAAAACGGACCTGGGCTGGAATTGCTCAGGCCCAAAACATTTCTCTACACCACCCCACCTGCCCAACCCAAATTCCCCCTCACCCGGCCAGTCCCCAAACCCCAAAACGACCCCGTTTAACTCACCCTCCATCCCAGCCATTGGATCCTTTCGATCCAACGGTCCTAAACTAACCACTCATTAAGTATATAATTGTTCTAAATACCCCCCACCCCCTCATTTGCCTAAGTGTAATACCCTATCCCCCTTCATCTCTCTCCCTACTCCTTAGAGACCAGCCGCCCCTGCCACCGGACCACCGTAGTTCCACCCCTCCTCCGTCGTGCTCCGCCGGCCGGAAATCGCCCCTGGTGGCGGAGCTTCTCCATTCAACCCCAAATTTCACCTAGATGATCTTCTCATCATCCTCAATCACCTCCCATCATTTATTTCTTCAAAAACCAACAGGAAGCGAGGAATTTCAGATCTAAGAATCTGAAAAACCTAAATTGCTCCACCGGCCGATTTAGAGACAATCAATGACTCAGACCTTCATGAGTCAACTGATCTTGACTAGAGCAATTGTTTCATGAGGGTTTGTTTCATTCTCAAACCCTGCCGGAGTCCGGCCAAGGTCCGGTGACCCCCAAATTCTCCGGCCAAACATTTGTTTTACGGGTATTCTCCTTCTTTCCTTGCTTTCTATGAAATACTGAAACAAAAACCATGTTAAATCATGTGCCTTTTAATTTCTGCTTCTGTTAGGTTGTATTCATCGTTTTAAATAGTCGTTGTTTCTCCTTGTTCCTTATTTGGATTATATGCTATTTTCCGTATTTGATCGAATAAAAAAAACCTAAAAATGTTTAGTCAGCTTAAATTATTCTGCCTTTGTTGTTTTGTATGCCATTTGACACATGGAAGTTGTATCGATTACAGATATTCTGTTTGAATTAGGTTTAGTCTTGTCTCCCCTCTCCTCAATACTCTGTCTTAATTGTCGTCACCATTGCTTCTGAACTCTTTTCCTTCTCATGTTATTTGCTGTTTAATTGATTAATTGGATGAGTATTTAGTTTTGCCATTTAGATGATTGTACCTCTTCCTTCAGGGTATAATGCTCGTCTTCATACGATTACCAGTGTTAGATTAGGAGCATACGGCTTTACTAATTCATGATTGTATGTCTGCCCCATGATTAATTGTTTCATGGATGAACTGATTATCTTTGAGATTGAGTTAGTTTACTAGTTGCTTAGTTAATTGAGAGACTAGCTAGTCATGTATCAGTGTATGGTCGTGGATTGACCTAGATTAATCAAGATTGACTTAGTTAATTATAACTTCCTAAAAGTAACTTCTTTAATAGGTTAACCTAGTCTAAGTCTCTTAAGTAATTAACTAAATCCTAAAATCGGTCAAAGATAATTAGTCAGGATTAATTAACCAAAACAAATTAGTTAACCTAGGCTTAATAGTTAGTCAAGTTTTTGATTTTAGGTAATTGAGTTGAATTAACCAAATTGAATCATTTAACTTAGGTTAAGGAGTTAAGTTGATTGACTTGCATTAATTAACAAGCTAAACCTATTTGACTAATAGGAACCTAATCAATTAACCTTTAATTAGTGAACCTAACATTAGTTAAGAACAACTAGTAGTCATCTAAAGGACATAACTAGTGTTAGTTAACTAGAGTTAAATGATAACCCAAGCAAGTAACCCTGGTTACCTAATGGTAAATATAGGGGCTTCAAGGGGTACATTAGGAAATATATATTAGGAAATCAGATTTACAAGGGTAAAAAGGTCTTTTAATGAGTAAGAAAATTCTAGAATAGGGGCAGCTGTCCCAAAGATAAGGTTGACAGCTGCCCTATGTACTATTTTGGTACTATTTTCAGATTTTAGATAGGAAATATTTCAAGGAATATCCCATTCCCAAATACCTATAAATAGACTCTCTCCCCTTAGTCTAAAAGAGGCTGGACACTCTGAAAATTCTCTCTGCGGTTTGGAAAAATTATTTTGAATACTGAATATTAGAAAACAAAGAAACAAAAAAAAATATGATCTCTTTTTGAAGAAAATTCCTCAGTAGATTGACTGTTTCTGAGCTTTTCATCTTCCTTGTTTGTTCTGATTCTTGAAGATTTAAAGTATTTTAAAAATCTATGGGTTATCTTCTAGTTTAAGGCTATCTTTGGTTTGCTGGGGTTTGCTATTTGTTGATGAATCCTGTTTCTCCTTGCTGACTTTTTCGTTTTCTTGACCTTTATTTGGTCAGGAGTCTTTGTGAACATTTTCTTCAAAAAGGTATGTAACATTGAACCTTAAATGAAGTTGTTTGGATTCAGAATCTGTTGTTAGTTTAATACTGTAATGTTTGACTCTTGTTTGTTTCGAGATTATGTCAAAAATGACTCTTGTTTGATTCTGAGTTTTGCTAGTCCTCTCTTTGCCTACATCTTTTCTCCCATAGCTGAATTCTCTTTTCCCTTTTGTTTATATAATCTGATATGAAAACCTGAAATTCTTGAAGCTAGTATGACTATTTCTTTGAGTATATTGATTCATAAATGCAAGAATAGATTTCGTAGTTAGACTCTATGTTTGTTTTAGCTTCTTAGTTTATTAGAAATATAGATCGCACTAGGGTAGATGAACTTGACCTTTCAATGGTCAAATTCACCCCGTAATAGTGCACAAACAGTAGTATAGATGGTTAAAGTTTACCCTTCAAAATGGTATAAAGTGATTAGTTAAGAAGGGCATTAGAGTCGAGGAATCTGAACCTTTGAATGGTCAGATTCATCCTCCAAAGATGCCTAAATAATCAAAGTCTCTATATAGTTTAGCATTATGTTAGTAGTAGCACCAAGGTAGATCAATCTGACTTCTTAATAGTCAAATTCACCCCTCGGTAGTGCATAAACAACAACTTAGGACGCTGAAAATCACCCTTTATGGGTATAAAGTAGATAATCAAAGGCTCCTTAGAGGAAAGAATCTGAGTCCTCAATATGATCAGATTTATTCTCTAAAAACATGCCTAAATAATCAAAGTCAAAGAATAAGCATGGACTGAAGGTCCAAGGTATAACAACGGCAGTCTGGTTTGAGTTTGATCCTTTCATGATCATATTCACGCCAAACGAACAGACATATACAAGCATCAGCAGAATTGGAATTAACCCGTTCATGGTCAGTTTGGTTCCGATGAATGCATAACACCTGATGAGTTGGGGTGTTCTACATATTACAAAAGGAAAGCTTAAACGAGAGGCCTCAAGCAAGCTTCAAGTCAGTAGATTAGTTAGAATCTTTATTTTAGTTTCATTCATTTGAAAAAATGTAATAGCAGCAGTTAAGTTACAATCCCCCTTGTATCGATTTGTTGATTCTCATTGTAATGTAATTTAAGACTGGACTGTATACTAAACTTCAGTTTTATTCTTGTTCCTAAAAACTCGAATTGACGTTCTATCTATTCTGAAAATGGTATTAGGCCAACGCATATGAAATCTATACTAAGCACCTCGCTGGTTATTTCTAAATTCAGTTTAGAGTTTCGACATAAATAGAGTCAGTAGATCATCTCCAGTTTATTTTGTGTCTTATTAAATCTGCAAAAATCAGTGTGTGCGTATGTAAAATTGGTAATAATCACTGTCTCAAAAATAAACAAGACTGCCTGGGTTTGATTTTCATTAGAAATCACAAAAAATCTGGAAGTGGCGTGATTTTACCTTGTCAATCCATTTCAGAATTAATGAATATTCTAGACTCATGTTTAGGCTGTTTGAAAGTGGAAAAACTGGAAAAAATATGTTTGTGTTATGTTCACAAATGTATATATGAACCAATATGTATTACCATGTTTCCTATTTTATTCATCAAACTTAAAATGAAGATCATTAAGACTTAGTTGAATTTCCTATACTAGCGACCTCCCTATAAATTAGTCATAATTAGGATTGGCCCAAGAGTTAAATGATAACATGGGGCTAAAATGTGGCTATAGTCCAAGTATCTTGTCTTTTAGGATTAGTGAACTTAATTTTAGATAATTGTCTAACATATCCTCTAGGTAGAAGGGAAAAATACATCTTTAGATTAGAATTTAGTAAGTAATCAAATATTATTCCAAAACAACCATAATCTACACTTGAGAGAGGAAACTCATGCCCCCGACCTGTCACAACCCAATTCTCCCTCCGACTGGGTCTCGTGACGGCACCTAGTCTAGACGACTAGGTAAGCCTATACCTTAAGCGAAATATAGATAAAACAGTTAAAATAAATGTAAGTGATATAAATCATAATAAAGTCGACGCCGCTCGGCATAAACAGTTACTTTACCCAGAACCCGGAATATCACAATACATCACAAGCTACTCTACTGCTCAATATGTACAACGGGATAGAAAAGACCGTATAGTTTCATCTACAAGTACTACAACTTCAAGATAGGAAGGGGACTCGGAGATCTGCGGACGCTGCAGATTATACCTCAAGTCTCCTGATACTGCTGCTGCTGGCTAGCTAAGATACTGCGTACTAGGACCTAGATCTGCACATGGGGAAAACATGCGCAGAAGAGCGTGAGTACTCCAAATTCGGTACCCAGTATGTGCCAAGCCTAACTCCAGTCGAGTAGTGACGAGGTCAGGTAGAGGCCCTACTAAGGTTTGCAAAGTAACAGATATAGAGAACAA
>ML262084.1:0-15858 GCA_005239495.1 Nicotiana undulata
TACAAAATCAAGGTCCGTTTTAAGAATTTCCACAGAGATAACAACTCGGGAACTTATTCGGGCTTTATTTTAAGCAAGAAATTTTACGGGTCTTTACACTATAAAAATATACTTATGTGAATACTTGTATTGAGAAATTCTATGGGGATAACTGTGTTTACCATTACGTATTGGAATTTTGCTTAACGGGAAATATTTAAATGAAGGAAATGGAATGTTTCGATTGGCACGATATGCATATTGCTTGTGATTCAGGATTGAGGACGAGATCCTCGCGTGTCATTAAGATTTGGTATGTTTTAGCCGGGTTACGAGCCGCGTTTGGAGCTATGTAAAGACGAGACCCTTGTGATGGAAATTCTTGTGTTTACAATTCTCCCTTGTGAATTAAATTTTTGTTTTGTTTTCTTTCCTTGCTTTAGTAAGGATAGGGAGTCATGCTTGCTAAACTTATTAATTATGTACAAAATAAGAGTAATAATAATAATATTAATAGGTAAATAAATAAACTAATTAACTATTTGTGCGTAATTCGCTAATTCGTGCCAATTATAGAGCCTTAACCTACAAGATAGGTGCCCGCCCAAGTGTCGTTAGATGGGACACGTTATTTTGGATAATTGCGAGGTCTTCAAGTATCATAATTCGATATCAGCAGAGTTGAAGGAATTAAAGGAGCAGTTGCAGGATTTGTTGGATAAAGGCTTCATTAGGCCTAGTGTTTATCCTTGGGGTGCTCCAGTGTTGTTTGTCAAGAAACAAGATGGCTCGATGAGGATGCGTATTGACTACCGGAAGTTGGATGAGGTTACTATTGGGAATAAGTATCCTTTGCCGAGGATTGATGACTTAATTGATCAGCTTCAAGGTACTACAGTATTTTCCAAGATAGACTCGAGATCTGGTTACCATCAGCTGAGGATCAGGGCGTCGGATGTTCATAAGACGGCCTTTCGCACTCGTTATGGGCATTATGAGTTTTTGGTTATGTCATTTGGGTTGACGAATGCCCCCGCTGCTTTCATGGAGTTGATGAATCGGGTGTTCAGGCCTTATTTGGACTCGTTCGTGATTGTGTTTATTGATGATAACTTGATATATTCTTGTAGTGAGAGGAGCATGAGCAGCATCTTCGGGTTGTCCTCCAGACTCTGAGGGATAGGCAGTTGTACGCCAAGTTTTTTAAGTGCGAGTTCTGGTTGAGTTCTGTGGCATTTCTGGGCCACGTCGTGCCGGCAAAGGGGATTCAGGTAGATCCTAAGAAGGTTTCAGCAGTTACAGATTGGCCCAGGCCCACTTCAGCTACAAAGATACAGAATTTCTTGGGCCTAACAGGTTATTATCACCGCTTTGTGGAGGGCTTTTCATCGATTGCAGCCCCGATGACCAGGTTGACTCAGAAGGGTGCCCAGTTTAGGTGGTCGGATCAGTGCGAGGCGAGCTTTCAGAATATCAAGACAGCCTTGACCACGACACCAGTGTTAGTATTGCCCTCACGTTCAGGACTATATACCGTGTATTGTGATGCTTCATGGGTTGGGCTTGGTGCAGTGTTGATGCATGATGGGAAGGTTATAGCCTATGCTTCTCGTCAGTTGAAGATTCATGAGAAGAACTATCCAGTCCATGATTTGGAGCTTTCAGCCATTGTTCACGCTTTGAAGATTTGGAGGCACTATCTGTACGGAGTGCCATGTGAGGTGTTCACGGACCATAAGAGCTTACAATATCTATTCAGACAGAAGGAGTTGAACATGAGGCAGAGCATATGGTTAGAGCTGCTGAAGGATTATGATATGACCATTCTTTATCATCCGGGGGAGGCCAATGTGGTGGACGATGCTTTGAGCCGGAATTCAGTCAGTATGGGAAGTCTAGCTTATTTATCAGTCGGGGAGCGACCTCTTGCGTTGGATGTTCAGGCCTTAGCCAACCGATTTGTGAGATTAGAGGTTTCTGAGACTAGCAGTATGTTGGCCCATACCGTAGCCCGTTCTTCTTTGTATGATCGTATCCGGCCCAGGCAGTATGATGACCGTTACTTATGCACTCTTAGAGATATGGTTCGGCACGGAGGTGCCAAGCAGGTCACAGTGGATGATGAGGGAGTTCTGAGGATGCAGGGGCGTATTTGTGTGCCCGATATTGGTGGCATTCGTGAGTTGATACTTCAGGAGGCCCATAGTTCCCGGTATTCCATTTATCCGGGCGCCGCAAAGATGTACCAGGACTTGCAGCAACATTATTGGTGGCGTAGAATAAATAAGGATATTATAGCTTATGTAGCTCGGTGCTTGAATTTTCAGCAGGTGAAGTACGAGCACCAGAGACTGGGTGGGTTGATGCAGCAGATTCAGCTTCCTGAGTGGAAGCGGGAGCGTATCACCATGGACTTTGTATTTGGAATCCCGCGGACTCAGAGGAAGGTTGATGAAGTTTGGGTTGTTGTGGATAGGCTGACCAAGTCAGCGCATTCCATTCCAGTATCAGTGTCGTATTCAGCAGAAAAGCTGGCAAAGATTTACATAAGAGGGATTGTTAGATTGCATGGGATGCCCATATCCATTATATCAGACCGAGGTACTCAGTTTACCTCCCATTTCTGGAGAGTATTTTAGCGAGAGTTGCGCACACATATTGAATTGAGTACAGCGTTTCATCCTCAGACGGACGGACAGTCCGAGCGTACCATTCAGATTTTGGAGGATATGTTGCCGGCCTATGTTATTGATTTTGAGGGTTCATGGGACCGGTTCTTGCCTTTAGCGGAGTTTGCCTACAAAAATAGCTATCAGTTGAGCATTCAGATGGCTCCGTATGAGGCGTTGTATGGTAGGCGGTGTCGGTCTCCAGTTGAATAGTTTGAGCGGGGAGAGGCTAGATTGTTGGGTTCTGAGTTAGTCCAGGATGCCTTGGACAAGGTGAAGATTATTCAGGATAGGCTTCGTACAGCTTAGTCCAGGCAAAAGAGTTATGCGGATCGCCGAGTTCGAGATTTGGTTTTCATGGTAGGAGATCAGGTGTTTCTTAGAGTGTCGCCTATGAAGGGCGTGATGAGGTTCGGGAAGAAGGGCAAGTTGAGCCCTAGGTACATTGGTCCATTTGAGATTTTGGAAAAGGTAGGAGAGGTGGCTTACAGACTTTCCTTGCCACCGCATTTATCAGCCGTGCATCCCGTATTTCATGTATCTATGCTCCGGAGGTACATTGCAGATCCTTCTCATGTTCTTGACTTCAACAGTGTCCAATTGGACAAGGATCTGACTTATGAGGAGGAGCCGGTGGCCAGTTTAGCTAGGCAGGTTCGTCAGTTGAGATCGAAGAGTTATCCTTCGGTTCGTGTTCAGTGGAGAGGTTAGCCTGCCGAGGCAGCTACTTGGGAGTCCGAGTCCGATATGAGGAGTCGTTATCCCCATCTTTTCTCAGACTCAGGTACTTTTCTATGTCCATTCGAGGACGAACGTTTGTTTTAGTGGTGGAGATTGTGATGACCCAAAAGGTCATCCTAAGTAAATCTAGCTAAATCTGTGTTTTGAGGCCCCGAAAGCCTCCGTTAATCTCACCTCAATATGCGTGCGCAGCCCGGGAGTGTTGCCGGGAAGCTTTTATGTGAAAACTTGATGAAAATAGAATTTTATAATAACTAATGGAATAGAGTTGACTTTGGTCAATATTTTTGGTAAACGGACCCGGACCCGTGATTTGATGGTCCCGGAGGGTCCGTAGGAAAATATGGGACTCGGGCGTATGCCAGGAATCGAATTTCGAGGTCCCAAGCCCGAGAAATGAATCTTTAAAGAAAATTATTTTCTGAAAATAATAAAGGTTTTTGAAAATGATAATTGATGTGAAAACCGTGTTATCGGGCCCGTATTATGGTTCCGGAGCCCGGAACAGGTTTAATATATGTTATGTGACTTATCTGTGAAATTTGGTGTAAAACAGACTTTAAATGACGTGTTTCGGATCAAAATCGGAATAATTAAGCTTTTTGAGGTTTTAAGGAATTTCTATGAGTTTTGAGGTTTAATTCATGGATTTCGATGACATTTTGGTGATTTGAATGCTTGAATAAGTCTGTAGGATGTTTTGAGAGTCGTGTGTGTTTTTGGTTTTGAGAACCGAGGGCTCGGGTGAGTTTCAGGTAGCTAACGGGGTGTGAAAAGTTGGAAAAAATCTGGTGTAAAGGGTGTTGTATCTAGTGTCAGGGAAATTACTCTATGCGATCGCATAGGTAAGGTCGAGATTGCATAGAGGAGTGAATGGGGGAGGATACTGTGACCCTATGCGATCGCATATATCCTTCCGCGATCGCATAGGGTGTAGGTGATCTGGGTGGGGGCCGGGTAATTACCCTCTGCGATCGCATATTCCCTTCCGCGATCGCAGAGCTCAAGCCAGTAGACTTCCGCGATCGCAACCTTCACTTCCGCGATCGCATAGCTTCAGCCAGGAGACTTCTGCGATCGCACCTTCACTTCTGTGATCGCAGTGCACACAGTTCTGGTCTCTGTGCGATCGCATCCCTTCTTCTGCGATCGCATAGAGACATTTCACCCAGTTATATTTTTATCCAAAATCAGAATGTTCCATTACGAGACATAGCCAAATTTCTGAAACCCTCTTCTTCCCCTCAATCCATTGACGACCTCCAAGCCATTTCTCCTCCATAACCACTTTGGTAAGTGACTTTAACTCCAATTTCTTCCATTTTCCTTCATCAAACACTAGAATCTAGGTCTAAAAATATGAAATTAAAGTAGAAATTAGGGGTTTTGGGTAGAGTTAGGTTTTTAGAAATTTTGGGTAATTCAACCCCAATTTGGGGTCGGATTTCAAAACAAATTATATATTCTAACTCGTGGGGGTATGGGTGATCGGGTTTTGGTCCGAGCCTCGTGTTTGGACCAAGCAGGCCCGAGGTCGAATTTTGGTATTTTTTGAAGAATACTAGGAATTGTATATTAGGCTATGGGATTGAGTGAATGAGTCATTATTGATATTATTGAGTTAATTATGCCTAGATATTATCGTTTAGGAGTCGGATTCTAAAGGAAATGCGGTATTAGAGGCTTGATTGCTATTTTTGGACCCGAGGTAAGTGTCTTGCCTAACTTTGGTGAAGGATTAGGTATTGTGTGCTATGTGCTATGTGTTTATCATGTCCAATGCATAGGTGAGGTGACGAGTACCTATGTATTGTGTGTCAAGCATTCCCGTTAGTCTATTTGTGATAGAAACCTTGTTGCTACTTCCATGATTCATTATGTTATGAAAATGTCTCTACTTGGGAGTTGTTTGTTGTTGGGAGACTTGGTTGATGAACTCATGATGTATTGGTTCGGTTGGGAACTCATTTGTTAAGGATATGTATATTGAAGAGATTGGTTATAGCTGAGACCCTTGCCGGGCAATTGTTGTGATATTGATTGATGCTTTCCCCTTGCCGGGTGATTTTGAACTATATTTCCACTATGCTGCATTCCTTACCAGTGATATTTGTCATTGTTTTGGTGAGGAAGAGTGTAAAGCACGAAGGGTGATGTCGTGCCATGATTTACATTGATTACATCATAAAATGCATAGTGAGGAAGAGAGTAAAAGCACGAAGGTTGATGTCGTACCATGATTCACATTGATTAAAAGCACGAAGGTTGATGTCGTGCCGTGATTCGCCTTGATTAAAAGAACGAAGGTTGATGCTGTGTCATGATTTATATTGCCTCACATTATACATTGCATTTTGAGGAAGAGAGTAAAAGTACGAAGGTTGATGCCGTGCCATGATTTATATTATCTTATTCGTGTATTTGACCGTCCTTTGCTTTATTTCAGACCCTCTCTCTAATTTGTCATATTCCAATTTCAAACCCCTCATCTCCATCGTTTTATTGTTTAAAAAAAAAATTAAGATTAAGGTTTTGAATTTGAATATAGTAGAAACTAAAATCAGAAAAAGAAGAAATGCAGCAAAAGGAAATTCTATTTATTTTTCTCTGATGCAGAAATCTCTTTTTCTCAAAAAGTTTGGATTTTTGCCAGAATTGGTGGTGGATAGATGGAGCAAAGTTTTAGAGCAGTATCAAATTGGAAGGAAGGAGTAGGTGAATATTACTTCATTATTTACTAGAGTTAATTACCATCCTATAAAGGCAGGTCAAATAATCAACTCTCCTTTATTTCAACTTTGTTCACTTGTCTGAAAATCCACGTGGCTTTGTCACCAGACTCACCACAAATATATTACTCTCTTGGGAGAAGCCACATTTGAAAATAAATAAATAAATAAGTAATAAGCACGTTTCTTTGTATTGGACTTTGCAATTGTTTCGAATATTATTTTTAATTGCTTCAAGAATTAAAACACATTGACATTGCATGGGACATTTTTGAACTTTGTGAAATGAAGATATTTTATTGGAAAAAAGGAATAATAGACATTGAAAATCTTTTGGATTAATTTTTGTTACTTTTTTATTTTAAAGAAAAAATAAATATCCATTTGTATAAATATATACCTGATATATGCAGATTGGTTTTATAGAATAAATTTTAGCAAATGCGAATTACACATACCACCAGTTGCAAATTGTATGATGCAATCCGTGCACTACTTATAGTCATTGCTTGCCTTTGATACTTTTTTTCTCAGCTTATTTGTATAGATAAATATTTTTAACGGAAAATGTTCAAATATGTCCGTGAACTATGTGAAATAGGACAAATATATCTGTCGTTATTAGTTTGCACCCGTCTGTTTAGGGCTGGGCGATACAGTGTTGATTATGTTTGGGTCTTTTAGAATTAGGGGTGGATCGGGTCGGGGATCGGTAGATTTAGGACGGGTTTGGTATTAGTTAATTTAAAAAAAAATTACTGATTCCGTCTAATAATGGCAAATTTGTACAACTATTGGACGATTTGGACATATTTGGGTCAAACTAAAAACGACGGGCATATTTGTCCTATTTTGCATAGTTCACAGGCATATTTGGACCTTTTCCGTAAAAAATATTTACAGTCCTCTCTGTCTACTCTCATAGCAACCATCATCCTAAAAATTAGGTTCCATTTCCTTCAATAATATCCGATAAAATTTCCAAATATTTTTTTAATTATTTTTCTAGTTTTTTATCTGTATATCCAAATATATATAACATATTAATAATTATATTATTTGCATATCATCGTGTATAACATATTAATAATGTGTATATCGATATTAAAATTTATTTTTCTTCTTTGTATTACATATTTCAGATTGAAAAACTCAAGTTAAAGGCGATTCCACATGTGTATCCGCTATTGTATCCCGCATATATCTCTATGTACATCTGTGATATCTCATGTGTATTTGTGTATATCCATGAAAATTTGTGTTATATATATGATATATGATATACAATGTGATATTCACGGGTGTCCATAAAAAAATTGTGCTGTAAACACGATATACAAACTGATATGCAAATACGTCCTTAAAGTACTGTTAGTGATATACATGATATACAACGCGATATACACATGTTGCAGTTGGATTTTTAGGTCTGATTTTTATCTGAAACCAGTCAAAATCACTTCTAATCTTGCTCAAATTTTGTATATAGCCCCGTTTAGGTATTTTAAACCAATTTCAATCACACCCCACTCATTCAATCCAACCAAAAAAAAAAAGAGAAGAAAAACAAAGTTGAAATATATTTTTGCTCTCTTAGTTTTTACTTCTAATTTTCTCTGACGTGAAATCAACCTTACCTATTCATCTCATTAAACTTTTTGCATAATTTACAAGAATCTTTTCTAAACTGTGAGAGCGAAAGAGAAGAGATAGAAGAAGTACAAGGAGAAAAAGGGGGAGGGAACCAAAATAAGCGATTAGTTTATTTTTGTAAGAGAAAATATATAAGAGAGTAGTTTTTTTAGAATTTGATTATATAATGCCAATTGTTTAGGACTATATCTTTGCTAAACCTTTATATAAAGCTAAAAAATTACCAATTCTTATTATATGTTGTTACAGGATACCGATTTTTCCTTCTAGCTTATAAGCTTAGCTAATTATAAACCCTTCTAGTCTTATTAGATAAGCACACAAAAAAAAAGAGCAATTAGTTATAACTAACACAATAAACTTTGCACGAGTTGGAGTTAATAGGATTATACTAAGTCCTTTATCCTTTTCTATCTCCCGTTGGACTGTAATTGGTTGTTACAATTCCACTATATAACACTGTCTTTCTTACTCTTATCTTTTGAAAGTTGAGATGTTATTATTTTTATAAATTTCGATTTTATTCTGCTTTTACTTATATTTTGAGAACCTCTCATGGCAGAGGGCAGGATCGGATCTAGAGAAGACGGTGAACAGAACATAGACGATGTTGCATGTTGTGTTTTGAATCCAAGTAACAATAATGATGACCGTTCAACTTGGTACGTCCTTATTGGATGTATGCACACAATCTTTGGGGTTTTGATGCTGATAATATTTATCATACAGCGTGTTCTGATGAATTATTTTCATATTGGTCAAAAGATTGCTCTTAAGGATGACACCATCTTTTTGCTATTTGTGTTT
Source organism: Nicotiana undulata (assembly GCA_005239495.1). NCBI lineage: Eukaryota > Viridiplantae > Streptophyta > Magnoliopsida > Solanales > Solanaceae > Nicotiana > Nicotiana undulata. The sequence continues at coordinate 8,579 of ML262084.1, forward strand.
TACATGTCTACTGGTTTACTTTCATGCTTTCTATCTACAGTTTTTGATTATGACTTCCCATTGTTATCAAGATTAATGAGACGTATTTTTCGGAATAAAGAAGCAATGCCAACGCAGATATATCCAACACCTCTTTAATCAGGAACGAAGCTAGAAATTTATCTACTATTTTTTTTATTGAAGTGTATTGGATAAATTTATACCGGTTTTATGTTGGTAGTGTGGTATCTGCTATTTTTTCTTTTTTATCATAATCGGGATACAAGTGTTTTTGTTGTTTTGTTTCAAGTGTTATATATTCTTATTTCCAACAATAACGGGTCGTTTGACATGAGGTATAAGAAGGTATAGTGGTGATATAAAAATTTAGTATTACCTTAATACTTTGTTTGGGTTAGCAACATGGTATAAGTTATAATTAGTACCGTGACAACTTATACCTTGTAAAAAGTGAGGTAATTAATATCGGGATAACTTATACATTCTTTTTAGCAATTATGCAATTGTCATTTTTTAATACAACATACCAAACAATAGTAAAAAACAATACCAAAATAATTAATCCAAATATAACTTATCCGGCAGAAGTGTGTTTTTCTTCAAGACGTTGTCCAATGTAATGTGTTTGATTCTTGTCCGTCCAATAAGTACTTGCAGATAACTTCTTTTATTTAAAAAAAAAGGTTTTAACAGATGCGAATTATATACATTAATTTACGTATATCATTAGGTGAAATGGATCACAAATGAACTTATTATATATATCAGAAAAACAGGTGATGGGTAGATATTATACCGTGGTGGCAGAAATTGTTAGCATTGATTTCCTCCACCACATGAAATTTTCAATGTCTATTATTCTTTTTCCCAATAAAAAATAAAGTCTTCTTTTCACAACGTTCAATACACAGAATTTTTTGTAGGTGGTGTCGTATTTAAATAAATAATTATAAATAAATAAGTATTATTAATACTATTTTCCCATGAGTTGAAAGTCTTGGCAAAATTGTTTAATTGAATATTATTGCAAAGGAAAGTGTAGGTTCAATTCTCATTAGCCCCAAATTTTAACAAAGATGTTAAAAAAATAGAATGTCTAGCTACAGCCTTTAAAAGCTCAAATATGAGCTTGACCAGTGAATCAAGAAATACTATTTACTAAGAATAAGCGGTGTCATTATTATATGATATTTTATTTTTACAAAATGTTAGTATAAATATTTAATATTTTTTTCGGCGAAGCTGTGTCGGATGACACCGCTTCCACCCTTGTGCATCCGCCTCTGTTCAAAACAATGCCAATGCCCAATGCAATATGCTTTAGTTCTTGAAGCAATAAAATATTGTATTGGTAAAAAAAGACAAGACGCGTAAATTATTAACAAGTTGACAAGGTACGATACGTGGAGTATCGATGTAAGGACAAACGCCGTTTTTAATTAGACGAGTTAAAGAATGCAGAAAATGTACAGGAGAAATACCCACGAGGTTACAGTGAGAAAAAAATCGAATCTGGAAGCTATAAAAGAAGAAACGAGGACGAAATGAATAAAGACAGAAGGGCAGATACACGAACCTGTCATAAATAAGGAAAGAAAATCGGTGCAGTTACAAGCGATCTTTAATCATAAATGTTTCCATTACGGTTGTACATGGTAACGGACAATCAATGCAATTAATACTATTAGTGAGCCCAAATTAAGTAAGGGAACGTTATAATTGTATGTTCCTATATAAGGACGGAAATCTTATTTGTAATGGCAAGACACACATATTTAAATTTATGCAGTTATTCTTTACTTTATTCTCAAAAGTCTTATCGGTTCATTTCATATTTTCTTTGTCAATTATTTCCATTTATTGATCTTTTCTTTCAAATTAATAGAAAAATAAAGTAAATCTTAATTATCAGTAACCCAAATTCTTCTAAATATTAATTTTGATCAAAAAATCTATTTTAGGGTTAAACAAATATAATAGTCAAAATAATGGCAAAATCTAATACAACGAAACGTGGATTATTTACATTTATTTCAAACGTGGCTTCTCTCAAAATACTATATTTGTGGTGAGTCTGGTGATAAAGCAATGTGGCATCACGCATGGCCTTTTAGAGGCAAGTAAACAATAAACAAAAGAGAGCTGAATATTTGGCATGACTTAAACGTTACCTTAGAATCTGAAAAATCGAAATAACAATATAAAAATGAGTGACTATAATATCGTTCAACATAATATTATTTCAAATATAATTTTATATAATAACGTGAATATACAATTTAAGAAAATATAATACAGTCAGACCTCTCTATAATAGCATTGATGTATAACAATCATTCGCTATAAAATTAAATTTTTTTTGGATCCTATTTCCATGTTATATTTTAATTTATGTTCTATATAACAACACTTCGCTATAACAATTAAAATATCTTGAACAAACAAAAATGTTGTAGAAATGCTTGTTATTTAATTGAAATAAAAACAAAGTTGGCGGCCCTTTGACCTTCACTATTAAAAATAAACCCCTCTTAATTATAAAAAATACTCCAGATAGATGAATGTAATTAATTGGAAATTCTATCAAATTATGAATTATAACTAAACGTTAATTTGTTATTTAATTCATACTCGTAAAGTTTAAATGTTAATTCCCCTGTATTTTCCATTTATTTTTGCCGCAAAATAATGAGCTAATAAGAATTATTTTGTCATAGTTGATTTATTGGTTATCTTTTATTTTTCAAAAAGTACTTTCTTCTAATCTTCTATGCACGTGTAACACCATTTAAGAGCTAGCTTGTATAAATCCAAAATCGGCTTCAAGAAATAAATAATTTCATTTTAAGAAAGTATATTAGCTAATTTAATTGCATTANGTATTTAGTACATTATAGTCATACTCTATGTCACTTAGGACACATTGATTACCTATGCTTGCTAGTACATTACAAGCATCATATGCTACGTACTTAAACAAAAAAACATTGTTCCTTTTGGTCACACTACAAAAGATTCAACATGAGATGAAGGTTGTGCATAATATTTCTTTACCCTTGTTTGAGCATTAGCCTCCTTTGCCAGTTGGTGTGACACATTATTCCTTTGCCGGAAGACGTGCTAGAGGACCACTTCCTTCTACTGGTGCATTAACAACCTGCATTCATTAACAATATCGTTATATATTCTATTTCCTTGTTGTGTATATTGGATTACCTCCGTGGAGTTTGTTTCAATATCCAGTGGGAACATTACCCATTCTTGCATTGTTTGAAGTCCCTCGAGGAGAGCCTTTACTTCTGCCTAAAATGAACCATTTGCACGAGTAGATTTTGTAAAACCTACCACCCAACTACCTTTTGTATTTGCTGAATACACCTCCCATACCACCTTTTTATTGTTGTTCTTGTAGCTTGCGTCTATATTTAATTTGTACCAGTCTTTCGGTGGTTTATGCCATTTTACATTGATAGTGATCTTCTTTAAAGGGTTGTGGATGTTTTCAATCAGGAGTTTGAATTCGCTTGCGCTTTGTTTTATATAATCTATGTTAATAGGGATGTCAGTGTTTTTTGGGTTGTTGCTATTTCTGTTCAACCAAATATTCCAGAGGGCAAACGAAAAAAAAACTTCCAATTAACATGGTTATCCTTTAGTATGCAATCAAATTCTTTTATTTGAAAATGTGAGTGGTTGCCCGTTGGTTTATAGAAGTCTGGCCATCCCACATTTTCCCAAAAGAGATTGGTGTTTTTATAATTAAAGATAATATGAGTGATGGATTCTTCTTTTTGTTTTTTTTAGGGCACACATGATCTATGTTAATACCTATATGGGCAAGGTACGCTCTACATGGTAGCCTATTGTGTAGGAATTACCATAAGAAGAATATTATCTTGTTGGGACAATTTAATTCCCAAATCCAATTAAACTCCACTTGGTTGTTTAACGGGGGATCAATTAGTTTATAGCAAGATTTTGTAGTAAAAAAAAACCTTGGTGGTTAGTGACCATATAGGAATATCACGAGTTGAGCCCTTTGTACGAATTATGACTTTTGAAATGCTTTCTTTAATGTCATTTGGGAGATTTATTGAGAATTTTATGAAATCCAATTTATGATCGCTATAGATATCCCTAATTTTTAATGAGTGATCATTAATCGAGAGAGGGCCTTCAATAGAATTCCTAAGGTTTTTTATATTGGGAATCCAATTAGTTTGCCAGATGTTCATGTTGGTTTGGTAGTGAAGTGACCATGCAATACCCTTTGAATAGATCTCCCACCCTATTAGAATGCTTCTCCAAATGAAGGATTGTTTATTCTTAGTTGTACTAGTACCATACGAGGTGATAGTTAATCTTGTCCAGAGGGTTGTAGTATTAGTGAGAAGTCTCCATACTAGGTCAGCTAAGATGCACATATTTTTTGCACTAGCATTGCGAATGCATAAGCCGCCATTAGATTTTTATTGGAAAACGTTTGGCCATTTGATTAGGTGAAGTTTTTTATTTTCTGTGGTAGTGCCCCATATAAAATCCCTTTGCACTTTATCAATGTTTATAAGGGTTTTTGGTAGTAGGGTATATTGTATATAGTGGTTTGGTATTGAATTTTGGCACGAATGGGATAGTGTTGTTCTTCCCGCTATGTTAGTAAATCTCATTTTCCAGGAAGTCAGTTTTGCTCTCATTTTGTCAATTATGAAATGATAATCATGTACAAGAATTTCTATGACTGAGTACAACTAATGTGAGCATGATTAAAGCCTAAGCATGATATCTAACATGAAGGCAGTCAAGTTTAACAGACATGTAAACACATAAACACAAATAAGGCTATTAGGTCTCACAACTTTAGGGGATGGACCAAGTCTCAATCCCTCACGGCGTACACCCACAGGACCGTCACCTAGCGTGGGTATCACCTCCAAACAGTCACATGATATCAATTCTCTGGGTTTATACCCTCAAATCCAGAGTTAAAACTGTTACTTATCTTAACAACGTAGAATCCTACTCCAGGATGCCTTCGCCCCTCGACTCAGTCTCCAAAAGCTCTGTATCTAACCACAACCAGAACAATACTATCAACATAAGCTAAGGAAACGAATTCCACAAGAAAAACTACAATAATAGGCCAAAAACCCGAAATTGACTATGTGATGACCCAATGGATCATTTTATGAGTTAAGAGGCTTATTATCCATATAAAAACTAATTTTATCTACCTCTATTTGCGTGCGCAGTCCGAGCGTGAAACCGGAAAGCTTTTATGTGAAAACATAAGAAATAATAATTTTTAGAGTTAAAGTTTGGTTCCAGTTGACTTGGTTCAATATTTTGAGTAAACGGACCTGGATCTATGTTTCGACGATCCCGAGAGGTCCGTAGTAAAATATGGGACTTGGGCGTATGCCCGGAATTGAATTCTGAGGTCCCACGCCTTAGAAATCAATTTTTGAAAAAAATTGTTTTACTATTAATGAAATAAAGAAAGAAATTAATGTTTGAAACCATTGGTATCGGGCCCGTATTTTGGTTCCGGAGCCCGGTACAGATTTGTTATAGTATTTAAGTACTATCTGTGAAATTTGGTGAGAATCAGAGTTGATTTGACGTGATTCGGACGTCTGATTAAGAAATAGTGAAAGTTAAGTGTTCTTGAGAAAAATGATGAGTTTTGAGGTTAAATTCATAGTTTTAGACGTTATTTTCATGATTTGATCGCACGAGCAAGTCCGTATGATGTTTTTAGACTTGCGTGCATGTTTGGTTTAGAACCCCGAGGGCTCAGGTGAATTTCGGGTAGGCTACAGAATGTTTTTAACTTATAAGAGTTTGCTGGTTTTTCTTCTATTGGTGCACAATCATTTGTTCTTCGCGTTCCCGTGGCTACACTCGCGAAAGCGGAGAGTACAATTCCACTAGGCCATTTTTGTTCTATGCGAACGCGGGGTCTTGGACGCGAACGCGAAGATCTGGGGGGAGACCCTCCGTGAGCGCGGTCAGGCTCACACGAACGCAATGTGTTAGTGGGCCTGGGGGAAGGAGTCTCGAATTGTTCTACGCGAACGCGGCCTCATGGTCGCGAACGCGATGGTCAAGGGCTGCAAAGCATCGCGAACGCGGCCCGTTTTACGCGAACGCAAAGGCCATTGGGCCAGAGCCTACACGAACGCGGCAGGCCCATCGTGAACGCGATGAAGGCCTGCCCAGCGATATAAAAACAATTTTAAAAATGGACAGAACCCTTTTCTTCATATTTTTCAAACAACCAAGGCCTAGAAGCCATTTTCTTCACACCAATTCATCCCCAAAGTGTTGGTAAACAATTCTAAACTCTTCTCTTTCAATTACCCAATGTTTTTCATCACTTTTCAATCAAAAGTCAAGAATTTTCATGGTAGAAATTGAGGGTTTGGGTAGAATTAGGGAATTTCGACCTCGAATTGGGGTCGAATTTCGAAACTAATTACATATTCAGGCTCGGGGGTGAATGGGTAAACGTAATTTGGTCCCAACTCGAGTTTGGACCAAGCGGGCCCGGAGTCGGGTTTTAACGTTTTTTGGAAAACTTAGGAAAAATCATAATTTTCAGTAAAGTTATTTCCTTTAGAATTAATTAATGATATTAAGTTAATTATGATTAGATTCGAGCGGGTTAGAGCAAAATTTAAAGGAAAAGTTGTAATTGAGCAGTGAGTGACCTGCGAACTTGAGGTAAGTGCTTGGTTTAACCTTGACTTGACGGAATAGGAATTCCCAACTTGATTGATATGTGAATTTGCATGTGTGTGATGTATATGTGAGGTGACGAGTACCTATACACTACCAATTTATTTGCTTAACATGATCCCTTTCTCGTTTCCAATTATTTGTTTCCTGGCTTAATTGTTTTATGATCATTGATGGTTACATGTCTATTTGGATTCGTTAACTTATTGTTAAGTATTGTTTCATGTATTTTGGAAGTGTTGGTTGTTCCCTGGTTTTTGTCATGATACATAAAGATTGAGCTGGTTGTTAGTGTTACCTTATACATTTCGGTTGGTTTCGTTGTGTAGTGATAATTGGTGAAATTTCTGAATAGTATAGTTTCCTGTTTATGATAATTGAGATTTAAGTATTGTGAGAGGTTTGGAAATCTGATTTGTGAAACTTTATTATAAATAAAGAGATGAAATGTGATTTGTCTGGTGGGAGCGGGTTGCACGCCACAACAGGAGAAATAAGGTGATATATATATATATATATATATATATATCACATTATTTCTC
>ML262084.1:16160-89953 GCA_005239495.1 Nicotiana undulata
TATATATATATATATATATATATATATATAGGGAGGAGAAATAAGGGTGGACATGTGTGATCGGGTTGCACGCCGTAACAAGGAGCGATAAGGGAGAATATTGATGTTTTACTGTTTATAAATTAAAGGCTGGAACACTCATTGTTTTATTGTCATTATTTCATATTCTGCTCTTACTGTTATTTAAAGTGAAACTTGTTATGTTTACCATTGTTGAGACATAAATATTGTGAAAGTCTTTGACTTAAATTGCGAAAATTCTTTTTATAAAATTCTTTTTATAAATAAAGAGATGTGATTGTCCGGTGAGAGTGGGTTGCACGCCGCAACAAGGAGTCATAAGGGAGGACAGGTGGGATCGGGTTGCACGTCACAACAGGAGAAATAAGGGTGGTATATATATAGGGAGGAGCAATAAGGGTGGACCGGTGGGAGTGGGTTGCACGCCGCAACAAGGAACGATAGTGGAGGACACTTATATTTTACTAATTTTTAAAACTCAAAGAAGTGAAAACTTACGGTCTTACTTTACCATTTTTCATATTTTGCATATTTTTGTTTTAAAGTAAAGTTTGGGAATTTGGAAACTTATGTTAGAATTTGGTTATAGCTGAGACCTCGAAAAGGTAACTGAGTTATTTTATTTATTGTTGCAGTTTATTATTTTTGTTTAGCTTAGAAATTCTTTCTTGCTTTATTATATACATATTGTCACAGGTTATGTTATAATTGCCCCGCCGTAGCCTCGTCACTACTTTTTTGAGGTTAGGCTCGGCACTTACTCATTATATGGGGTCAGTTGTACTTATACTACATTCTGCACTCTTTTGTGAAGATCCAAGTACCGGCCAAAGTTAGGAGATTTTAGTAGCTGACATCATCATTCGGAGACACGAGATAGATCTGCTGGCGTCCGCAGATTTCCAGAGTCTTCTCTTATTTTTAGACATTGTTTTATTTCATTCAAAACAGATACATAATTCTTTCAGCCCATTATTTGTAGTATTCTTAGTGGTTCGTGAATTTTGACACCAGACCCTGGAGTAGTCTTATAGTTATATATTTAATTCGTGGTTCGACTTATTTATTCGTTTATTATTTTATTCGTGAATTTATGCATTGGAATTAACAAATTTATTTTATTTTTGAATTATTCTGTTATAATTAAATAGATTGTAATAGAAATTAATTAAATAAGTTCTAACATTGGACTGCCTAGCAAGTGTGGTGTTAGGCGCAATCACGATCCCTAAGGTTGGGAATTTGGGTCGTGACAAGTAGCTATGGACCGGTAGGAGCGGGTTGCACACCGCAACAAGGAGCGATAGTGTAACGACCCGGGCTCCGCATGAGGCTTTATATGGGAGGAGGTGTAGATCTCCGGTTGGTTGGTTTGAGCCGGGTGAGGCTAGTCTATTAGGCACAAATTTGGTTTAGGATGCGCAAGATAAGGTGAAGTTGATTCAGGAGTGACTTCGTACGGCGCAGTCTAAGGCAGAAGAGTTATGCGGACCGGAAGGTCCGGGATGTGTCTTTTATGGTTGGAGAGAAGGTTCTGCTGAAGGTGTCACCCATAAAGGGTGTTATGCGATTTGGGAATATGGGCAAGTTGAGTCCCCGGTTCATTGGGACTTTTGAGGTGCTTCACAGGGTTGGAGAGGTGGCTTATAGACTTGCTTTTCCACCTAGCTTATCGAGTGTTCATCCGGTGTTTCATGCTTTTATGCTCCGAAAGTATGTTGGTGACCCGTCTCATATTTTGGAATTCAGTACGGTTCAACTTGAGGGTGATATATCATATGAGGTAGAGCCATTGACTATTTTGGGTCGACAGGTTAGAAGGTTGAGGTCTAAGGATATAGCTTCAGCAAAGGTACAATGGAGAGGGAAGCCGGTGGAGGAGGCCACCTGGGAGACCGAGCGGGAGATGCATACCGGATATCTTCACTTATTTGAGACTCCAGGTATGTTTCTAGACCCGTTCGAGGACGAACGCTTGTTTAAGAGGGGGAGAATATCACGACCCGGCCGGTCATTCCGTGAAATTTGCCCCGTTTCCCATGTTTCACCTTTTTCATATGTTATTTAACTTAATTATGATGTGTTCGGTCGGTTGGTACGGGTTCGGAGTGGTCGTGGTGAGAATTGAAACACTTAGTCTCTTAAATGAGCTGAATAGTTGGAAAAGTTAACCGGGAGTTGTCTTATTGGTAAACGACCTCGGAATGTGAATTTTAAAGCTCGGATAGCTTCGTTAGGTGATTTGGGACTTAAGAGTGTGTTCGGAATGCGATTTTGAGGTTCGCAGTAAAATTAGGCTTGAATTGGGGAAATTGAGCTTTTGGCTATTTTCGGTCGGCAGTGAAAAATTAGCTATCGTGGTCGGAATAGAATTTCGGAAGTTGAAATAGTTTCGTAGGGTTATTTTGGATGTGCGTGCAAATTTCTAGGTCATTCGGACGAGGTTTGGGTAGTTTTAGCAACGTTGGTGATTTTCGGAAGTTTAGAAATCCTTAGGCTTGAATCCGGGGTGAATTTGGTGTTTTGATATTATTTTGAGTGTTCCAAAGGTTCGACTATGTCCGGGCGATCATTTATGTCTTGTTTATATTTTTGGTTGGGGTCTCGAGGGGCTCGAGATGATTTTGGATAGCCAACGGGGAGTTGGAAGTTGGAAAATGCAACAGAAATATTGTTGGTGCTGTTTTTCTTGTGTGGCCGCACTTGCGGAAGGGTACCCGCAAGTGCGAAAAAGGGGGCGCAAGTGCGGATTTTTGCTAGGCTGGACGAGAGCCGCAGGTGCGAGGTTTTGGCCGCACCTGCGGAGTCGCAGGTGCGGAAAATGGCCCTTTAAGTGAAATGCGCAGGTGTGCACCTAGGACCGCAGGTGCGGGTCCGCAGATGCGATAAAAGGACCCCATGTGCGGTCATCGCTCGGCAGAACATATAAATAGGACCCTTAGCGAATTTTGGTCATTCTTCCACCATTTTTACACGGGTTTGGAGCTTTTGAAGGGTTTTGAAGAGAGAATTCGAGAGTTCTTCGTGGAGGTAAGACTTTTGGGCTCAAAACGCATTTATATGTGATTAATGGACTGATTAGTGGTGAAATTTGTGGGAAATCAGTACCAAAATTGGGTAATTAAGGCTTGTAATTAGATACTTTAAAATGTGGATTTGAGGGGTCATTTGAAGTCTGATTTTGATGTTCTTGGTATGTATAGACTCGTGGGAGGATGAGGATTCTTGTGATGTAATTTTTATCGAATTCCGAGATGTGGGCCCGGGGGTGGGGTTTGGCCATTTGGGGATTTTGGTAATTTTTGATAATTTTTGAATGGGCTTCGTTCCTTGGCATATTATAATGATATAAATCTGATTTTGGTAGATTTGGAGCACTCGGAGACCGAGTCTGGAGGGAAAGGCACCGTGGGTTAGGATTTTAGCCGGTTTTGAGGTAAGTAACGTTTCCAATTTTGGTTCTAAGGGTTCGAAAACCTGAACTATATGATATATGACTATAATTGAGGTGATGCACATGCCAAGTGACGGGCGTGCGGGCGTGCACAGAGTAATTTGTGGCCTAGCTCATCCCATGGCACCATCTAGTAGTTATTACGGATTGATATCCGCACTTCTATTAATGTGGTAAATGTGAACATGTTAGAAATCATATTAAGTATAAATGCTAAGACTTCACGCCAAAAATGTTAAGACCCGAGTGATTGTATATTAATGTCTCATCTTGTGATTATTTGATTTCATATACTCGATCCTATCATAGCATATCGTTTCATGCATTGGTCTCAATATTGTTAATTATATCCATATTTATCATTGATAGCATATGTTTTCCAATAAGAAAAGAAGAGATAAGTGTGAGTAATGAAATATTTTGAAACAGACCACACATTATTATATAGAAAATACATACAATCTGAATTTCCAAATGAGGAAAACTTATAAAGCTGAACATACCTCTGCAGTTCTGCTACTAACCATAGAGATAGATTTCCTTGTTCGTGTAATTGACCGTCCTTTGCTTTATTTCAGACCCACTGCCAATTTGTCCTATTCCATTTTCCAACCCCTCATCTCCATCTTTTTATTGTTAAAAAAAATAAAATAAGATTAGGGTTTTGAATTTGAATATAGTAGAAACTAAAATTATGGTAGTAACTTTAAAAGCAGAAAAAAATGAGAAATGCAGCAAACTTTCATTTTCCATTTGTTTTTTTCTGATGTATGGATCTTTTTTGGCAAGCATTCTCTCAAAGTTTGAATTTTTAGTAGAAATGGTGAAGCAGATTCTGTTGATAGATGAAGTAAAATTTTAGAGCTTCATCAAATTGAAAAGAATATTATCTTGAGATACGCCACGTTTAAATAAATAAATAAATAAGCCACGTTTCTTTGTACCATTGTTTTGAATATTATTTGCTTAGAATCAAGCACATTGCATTAGACATTGGCATTGTTTTGAACATTGTGAAAATAATGTTTATTATTGGAAAAATGAATAATAGACATTAAAATTGGAGGAAGACTTTAATTTTAAAAGCAAAATTCGAGTATCAAAATGATTTTTACCCTATGTTACAATGAAAGGGAAGAGATATTTAATCCAAAACTTTTTTAGCTGGATAGTAACAAATTCTTTAAATTAATGAATTTGTAAAGGAACATAAACAACAAATGTGCATAACTATATATATATATATATATATATAACTCTCCTGTTGAGCCGAGAGTCTCCCGAAAATAGCCTCTATATCTTTTCGAGGTAAGGGTAACGTTTGCGTACACTTCACTCTTTTTAGACCCAACTAGTTATATTGTTATTGTTGTATATATATATATAGAGATAGCGCAATATAACTTGCTCTTATTTAGCATAAAGTAGTATTGCTACTGCCTGAAAAAACAAAGTCGATAATAAGAGAGACCAAAAACGAAAGCAATTCAGTTTCCCTTTTCTTCTCTAACAAATCTCATCTCCTTTTCTATATGTTTTGTTTTGTGCTTGAAAATGCTACATTGCATTTAATGTAAAGATGGCTCAAGAGTCAAGAAATGATGTTAACTCAACATATTATCATAAATGGGAAAGAAGCAGTTTTCTTATAAAAGTAGACTTCAGTAATCGATTCTGAACATGAAAAATTTGTCCGACTTTTGCCAATTGTAACGAAGATATCAAGAGGGGTTTGCTGGGTTTTCTTTTTGCGAAATTAATGAGCCATTTTCTCCAACTGTATTTTATTACTTTTCTATACTTAACTTTTGGAACTCTAAAAGTTAAATTTTTGTTAAGAAACTAAGCTCAAATTAATAATATAAAATAAAAAAATTGACAAGAATGTAAAGAGAAAGAGAAGAGAGATTCTTATTTCATCAAGTGTCCAAGTATATAGAATATCATTTCTCATCCTCTATTTATAGTATTATATAGCGGTATACAAAAGAATGTCATAAACATGACATTAAACATTTCGAGAGCCATACCTGACCGTTACGTCAGTTTGAAATGACGTCAATTTGTCATGCATCATTATGACGCACGTTCACTATGCGTTTCGTTTCATGTGCCTCTTCCGTTTTGTAGTTAATGTGGCGGCGTTTGGTTTTCGCGCTCATGGTGCAATGTTCTTATAAATAGAGAAGAGATTTTCTCGTTTGGGTGTTGTGTTTCTCAATCGTTTGAAAAAAGCCCAGACTATTCTCCTTCTTCAGATTCTTACATCCCCCTCTCTCTTCTTTTAAAGTTTCCTGCCATTGTTACCCTTTTCTCCGTAGCACTCCTTATCTTCGCAACCAAAGAAGAAACGACTAGTGCATCCTCTAACTTAGATAGAGCCGTTGGTGCCGTTGTGTCAGAAACTGAGATACCCTCTTATGAAGAAGGGATAGCCATGGCATAAGATGAGAATTTCCCCACTGTGGATGAGATAATTCCACGTTCGGGGAAGTTCAGTACCGATTTCAAGAACTTTCATGTCGACGAGTCTGAAGTCGTCGTTTTCGAAATAGATGTTCCGGCGCTTACTGCGCATAAGGCTAAGTAGAGGATTCCTGACCATGTCAAAATTATTCCCACGGGCACCGACGTTGTGCATACTCGTTGGTAATCGGGTATACACTTCCTCTTCCTTCCCTGACGGAGGACTTTTGCCGCTACTATGGTGTGTGTCGGGCTCAACTCTCTCCGTACATATACAAGCTCTTCCTCATGCTCATCAAGTACGCGAAACTAGCGGGTCGGGGGATTTCTCTCTGTCACCTGCTTCACCTCTTCGTATCGAGTTTTCACAGGGGTACGATGATACATCTTCATCACCGCGGGACCAAGGGCCAAGTGGTGAAGATGGATGATAAGACCAATCGCCGCTTTTGGGAGAACTTCTTCTTTGTGAGTACAGAGCATGTGGTGTCGAGTCCTAACGGGTTTCCTGAGGAGTGGAATTATGCTCGTAAGTTTTTCTCCCAAATGGATGTTCATTGCCCCTTTCCGGTGATCTGATCGTTTTTCTTTTCTTTTCCTTTATTTTGCAGCCGAGAAGGACCCACCTCTACTAGTCGCTGATATCTGCAAGTGGGTGAGCTAGGTTTTTCCACACACGATGGGGATTCGGGAATGGTCGTCGTTCAATGAGAGATTCAGGCGCAAACCTTCTGCCTGCGAGTCATCTCGTCTTGCCCGTAGCAACTTTACTCTTCGTTTTACACTTTCTTCCCTCTTGTTTCCTATTTGGTTTAAGATTCTCTCGTTGGTAGGTCGGAGGGCCAAGAGGAGAGAGAGGGCTCCCATTACTTCTTTGCGTTAGTCGAGTGCCTCGTTTGAACCTGCACCACCTGTGGCTGCAAGTGAGAGTGTTCAGGATGGTGCTACTTCACAGATTATGGCATGCACGGACCCGGCCGTCAGGGTGCTGCTCCCCTGGCGGAAGTTGTGGCTCCCGATGTACATTTGGTGGATGAACCGTCACAAGGAGATGACGAAGAGGCTCCGTTAAAAAGGCGGAGGATAATGACTGACGGAGCACCCGGGATAGAGGGGCCTTAAAGGGGCGGTCCCATGTTGGCGGTATCTGAACCGGGCGATATTGCTAACTTAGGCATAAGGATTGTGCCCTTCTCGGGCATAGAGGTGGTTCCCCTCTAGGGCGTGGAAGAGGATTTTGTGGTAGGAGGGCGGAGTTCAGAAGTCATTGCGATCATTCCGAGCGGCCCATCGACTTCTTAGCAGGCCCATGCTCCCTCTTCGGCAAGTAAGAGGGCGAAGGGTGTTGTTATAGATGACTATGAATCCGGTTTTGATATTGATCCTAAGGACATAAGAATGTTGAGGAGGGGTTCACTCGGGTCGAGGCGAGAACAGACGGGTCTTCGCGCGCGATCGAGATTCCTTCGGATTATGACTTGTTAGAGGATACGGTGAGCCTATAGGAGATATAAAAAATCAGTTTTTCTTCAACTTAGATATCATGCATATAGGAGATATAAAAACCAGTTTTCTTCAATATAGAAATCATGTCTATAGGATCTAAACTAGTAGAAATCATGCCTATTGAGTAAAATCAGTTGGTAAACTTAGCAATCATGCTTGTAATCGGTTTCAACACCTAGAAATCATGTCTATAGGAGTTAATTAATTCTGCAAATTAGAAAGCATGCCTATAGGATCTAAAGAGATAAAATCTGTTTTCATGAGTTAAAATCAGTAATTCGCTTTGAAACCATGTTATAGGTCTTTAATCAACCAGTAGATATCATGCCTATAGGCTTTTTGTTAATTAGTTCTAGTTATCACTTAGGCAAACTTGTAGGGTTATTAAGAATTCTGGGTCTAAAAACGGTGACATCTTGCTGCCTGAAATGTGCTCAGATTCAAAACTTAATCAAATCAGTAGGCAAGTCAATAGGTCCCAATGCTCGTTTTAACTGCTTTCTTACATTCTTTTCTGCTCATCTTGATATCCTGCCTATAGGATCCTAAATTAATAAAGTTGTCTTATTTAATTATGTGCATTTGTTGTTTACTCGCGAAGGTTAATATGAGCCCTTACTTGCCCCTTATATGATAGTCCTATCTGAATTTTGTTTGTCGCTTAACTTTTCTCATTTTAAGCAATATAGGTCAGTCTAGAACCACCCTAAATAGAGGTCCTAAATACCTCTAGGACCATAGGTAAGGGACAGGTAGTGCACGCATAAGGCACGAGTTAGAAGCTATTAAAACGCCTAGGTAACAACTGAAAGATAGTAATTGGGTAGTAAAGGATATGATGACCCGTGCGCTAATACTATGTGTATCACCCCAACTTGGGGAAAGTTACCAAGTATTGCATGGAAATAATTCAATAAGCTAAAAAACCTAGGACCCCTTTAATCTTGCTTCAAGTAATGTATAGTTATCCAAATTGCTTTATTTGCCTTTGATACTAATTCGCTTAATTATGTTAGGCCGGGACCCACCGTTGTGAACCTCGAGGGGTGCCTAACACCTTTCCCTCAAGGTAATTTCGAGCCCTTACCCGATCTATGGTGATGCAAACTAGTTTCATGAGTTAACTGCTCTAGGTGCCCTAACGCACCTTAATCTGTTAGGTGGCGACTCTTTAAAATCCCATACTCCATCCCAAAAGGAAGGGAGTTGCCCCAAAAATGTCGAAACCCGATTCCGTGAAGATAAAGAGGCGCGACAACTGGTGAAATGGGTGGGCAAAGCAATAAAGTCGCCATATTTGGATAGACGATCCACAATAACCCAAATGCAAGTTTTACCATGAGAAGAAGGAAGACATGTGATAAAATCCATGGAAATGTCTTCAAATATAGCATTAGGAATTGGCAATGGAGAAAGCAAACCGGTAGGTTTCAAGTTAGAGTCTTTCATTTGTTGACAAATCTGACACTCCATAACATGTTTCTTAACATCAGTACGCATACCCACCCAATAAAAATTGGAGGAAAGGCGATAAAATGTACGGGATATGCCAACATGACCCCCAAGATTAGAAGAGTGAAATTCATCAAGCAATAAAGTGCGAAGTTTACTATTCCAATCACTAATCGATTTCACAATAAGAGAAGCCCCCCAAAGAAAATTATGGTAACGATTCCGGATTCTCCTGTAACTGTTTCTGCAATGCAACTAATTCAGAATTGGATTTGCTTAGTTTGCGCAGTTGATCAATTAAAGCTAACTTTATAACTGTCAACGTCAAAGCCTGCATTGTAGATACTCGAGATAATGCATCAGCAGTGGCATTAAGCTTTCCTGGACGATAGCAAATGTCAAAATCATATCCGATCAATTTGCCAAGCCATCATTGTTGTTCTGTAGTTTGAATAACTTGACTGGTAAGAGACTTCAACGGTTGCTGATCCGTTATGATAATGAATCTGCGTCCCAAAAGGTATTGACGCCATTTTTGGACAACCTGAGTTATGGCAAACATTTCTCTTTTGTAGGTGGAAGTCGCTTGCATTCTCGGGGATATCCTCTGAATAAAGAAGGCAACAAGATGGCCTTCTTGCGATAAAACAGTGTCAATCCCTGTTCCCGAAGCATCGGTCTCCACAGTAAAGACTTTAGAATAATTTGGTAATGCCAAAACAGGAACAAAGCTCAAAGCCTTTTTCAATTGGAGAAAGGCAGCGGAAGCAACATCAGACCACACAAAAGAATCCTTTTTTAAGAGATCTGTGAGTGGTGAAGCCAAGTGAGCATACCGTTTCACAAAACGGCGATAGTATACAATTAAGCCAAGGAAACCACGCACATCCTTGACAGAAGTAGGCAAAGGCCATGATAAAATAGCAGCAATCTTTTCTGGATCAACTTGTAGACCCTTCAAAAAAAGGATGTGCCCGAGATAGGCGATTGAAGATTGGCCAAAATGACACTTGGAGCGTTTAACAACCAGGGAATTATGGCGCAGGAGATCAAACACTGATTGAAGATGATTGAGATGATCTTGCCATGACTGACTATATATAAGTATATCGTCAAAGAACACCAACACAAACTGGCGGAGGAAAGGCTTCAAAATAGAATTCACGGTTGACTGAAAAGTATATGGGGCATTGGACAATCCAAATAGCATCACGGTGAACTCATAATGCCCGTCATGAGTGCGAAAAGTTGTCTTCTCAATATCAGGTGGATGAAGATGTATCTGATGATATCCTGCCAAAAGATCTAATTTGGAGAAGAAGTCAACATTATGAAATTCATCAAATAACTCATCGACAGTAGGAATTGGAAAGCGTTATGGATTTTAAAGCTCTATAGTCCGCACAAAAACACCAGGTTCCATCCTTTTTGCGAACCAATAGGGCAGGAGAAGAATAAGGACTGAAACTATGGCGGATGATCCCAGATTTAAGCATCTCAGAAACTTGACGTTCAGTCTCCTCTTTCTGAAAGCGAGGGTATCTATATGGGCGAACATTGACTGGATTAGCGCCAGGAACAAGAGGTATCCAATGGTCCTGAGGTCGGGATGGTGGCAATGAATCAGAGGGTTGTAATATATCATTGTAATTGTCCAACACAGATAATAAAACGGGTGAATATTGTGAGCACAAATCGGCACCCTGTGATGGAATTTCCAATCTCAGAAGGTAAGAAATAGAATATGCCTTTGAAAAGCGGCGGAGAGTGGAAATATTAACTTGACTTGGGACTGAATAGGGATCCCCAACCCAACAAATGTGTTTACCATCCACATTAAATTCAAACAAACGGTTAATATAATCTGAGGTGCTAGGAACCAAGGTGGCTAGCCAAATCACTCCCAAAACCATATCAGACCCATGTAGATCAATGACAAACAAATTGGCTGAGAAAGAGTACCCTTGAATGGTTAAAGTTATACCTCGGACGACCCCAAGACAGGGTAATTGCTAACCATTGTCGACTAGCACAGAAGAACCAAAAAATGGTTCAATCGTCAAGTTAAGATTTTTGGCGACACGAGGGTTAATAAAGTTGTGAGTGCTTCCTCCATCATTAAGAATCTGAGCTGGGAGGCCCTTGATATGGCCAGTAAAATGGAGAGCGGAGTGGTGAGGTCTGCGTGACAGTGCTTGTAGCTGAATTGTTTGGATGTGGATAATCTGAAGGTGGAGGAGAAGATTCTGATTACAGTTCCTCCACGGGGTCATCTTCAATGATAAAGAGAAAAAGTTGAGGTGTGGAAGAACAACGTTGGCCCTTTTGGTATTTTTTGTCGTTGAAGCACAAATTCAGCTCACGTTTGCAATGAAGCTCTAATGGTGTCATCTTTTTAAAAGGAACACGGCCAACTCCGGGAAGAGAGACAGTGGGAGATGGTGAAGAAGGAGAAAGTGGTGGGATCGGTTTAGGGGTCAAATTGGGTGTTTGGGTCAGAGAAAAAAGATGAGGTTTAGTAAAAGAAGTGGGTTGGGTTGTCTGTTTGGGCTAGGCCAAATATTTATGTTCTTGCAAGAAGGCCAAGCCGATGGCATCATTCAAATCTGTTGGACGAAAGATAGCACATCAGCCTTAATCTCTAGCTGGAGCCCTGAGGTAAAAAAATGTTTCAAAATGGGCGGTGACATCTCTGTTGTACGGTTAGCAAGCTTTTCAAAGCGGGAGATATAGTCATGAACAGAAGAAGTCATTTGTAATTTTGTGATCAAACTCTCCGGTGACTCCAATGATTTCGTCATAAAAGCTCTCATTAAGTGAGCCCAACCGTATAACTGATGATTTCGATACATCCACTTGTACCAATCTATGGCGTCACCTTCAAGGAAGAAGGAAAATTGATTGATATGTTCTGTATCAGAAATATTGTAGTGGTCAAAATATTGATGGGCTTGAAATATCTAACTCTCTACAGCATTATTGTCACACTTCGACAAATCAATCGCTCTATCTCTTCGTGAGTGATTATGTCACGCCCCGAACCTGGGCCTAGACGTAACACGACACTCGGTGCCTGACTACATGTGACCGAGCGAACCAACTAGCTGGCTGAATCAATATGTGATATCATAACATACTGAATGCGTAAGATAAACTAACTCATGCTGATATACTGAAAGTCTGGATGATATAAATCAAAGTAATACAATTCTGAAACATATTTGTAGCCAAAATGGCTTAATATAAGAAGCATGCGACTCTGTCTAGTTGTTACTCTAGTCTATGAAGCCTCTAATGACGTACTGAAAACACTAACTGTCTAAAAATACTGAAGACTGTAAGGTAATGATAATGCCCCGAGAGAACTGGAGATCACCAAATAGCCGGTACGAGAATCCTAGTGCTCTGAATCATCAACCTGCAAATCATTACCTGCATTGTGAGATGCAGGCCCGGGGCAAAAGGGATGTCAGTACATTTGAATTGCACTGGTATGTAAAGCAACTGAAAGAACGAATTATAAATGCTGAAACTGAAACTAAGCTCATAACTGAAAGGATAACTGATAAATGAAATGATAACTAATAACTGATAACTGAACTGATAGCTGATAACTGAACTGATAATTGAGTTGATAGATGATAACTGAATTGATAACTGATAAGTGATAAATGAACTGAACAAAGGAAGTAAGGATATGAATACTCCCTCTTCTGAATGATGAACAACTTGTTTATCTGAATAAGCTACGGCCTCGGGCCCAATATATATGTGCACAAGCTACGGCCTCCGGCCCAAGTATACGTATACATAACTACAGCCTCAGGCCCAAATATGCATAAAACATAAACTACGACCTCAGGCCCAAACATGCATAAAGCATAAACTACGGCCTCAGGCCTAAATACAGGTGTTCAACATTCAGGAACTGAGAATCATACTTAAATACATGATACTGAAATACATGATGCTGAAATACTGAACTATACTGAGTTACATGATACTTGAATAGTGAATAAAGCTAGACTGAGACATGTATTCATGAACTGATTATGAAAGTTGAAACTTAAACTATTTATGACATGCTGAGTAATCTAGACTGAGACTTGTGGGCATCAAACACAAGTCTATATTGATTACGCACTGATTTTAAAACGTTCAGAATGAAAGTCATGAACGAGAAACGAAGCTAGAGAATAGAAGTTCTGCAACTATTCAAGGAACTAGGCTTAACTATATTTCTAAGGCAATTGGTAATGTGGTAAAAGAAACGTATTGTAGGGAGAATCAATAACATTCCCAAACATAGAGAGTTAGCCTCACATACCTTAAATTTCCTGCTCTTGAGCGTAATATAATGTTTGCCAACCTTTTCAACTTTAATCTATATCAATGCAAGTCAAAGGGATTCCATATTAGCAACAATAGCCATGTTTTGGTCACTTAGGCATTTTATCAAACACTTGGTAGAATAAAGTTTCATCGCCCTTATTAATGGTGTTTATATACCCAATAACCCATTCTTTTGCTCCTAGATAAATTCTAGAGTCTCAAATAGTTATAATCTACATTATTCTTTATCACCCATAAGGTAAGCAACACCCTTAACCAATAATCAAATAATCAACAACCCAAACCTATAGTCGTTCATGCTTTTCTATCAAACCCATCAATTCATATCTCATGAACTAGAGTCTATAATCATTAATCCAATGCTAGAATCAATTAGAGGGTGGAGACATTACCTTTTTGAAGTTCAATCCCCTTGAATTCGAGTTCTAGAGTTCCTTCTCTAAAAAATGATGTCCAAATCGAATATCTAATGATATAGAGGATTTACCCATGTTAATAAGATGTTGGGGAATTGAAATAAATTTAGAATCACCATTAGAACTTACCTTGGATTGTGGAGGGACCTTTAAGGAGTTAGGTTTTTGAG
The DNA here is from genome assembly GCA_005239495.1 of Nicotiana undulata. NCBI lineage: Eukaryota > Viridiplantae > Streptophyta > Magnoliopsida > Solanales > Solanaceae > Nicotiana > Nicotiana undulata. The sequence goes on from ML262084.1 coordinate 29,999, forward strand.
AGCATCTGTTTCTAGAGCAAGTTTTTATGTTTTGGGAATGTGGGGGACGAAGTAGGGATTTAAAATAACCCCCACTAGCGCCCCCGCACACCTAGAGGTCCCAACCGCGCTATTGACCGCGCTAAATGGCCAGAACACTGCCGCATTAGCGCGGTCGCGATACTGGGCACATATATTACGCAGTATTCTGTCAAACGGGCATAACCTTTTGCATAAAGATCCGTTTGGGCTCCATAATATATCAATGGAAATATATTACAAAGGCCTACAACTTTTGTGCTTTGGGTTTTCCTGAATTCCTTATACATTTTTATCAAACTCTGCTGGAAGACGAACCTTCTGCAAACTTAGTTGATTTTGTCGAATCTTATGCACCTCACTTTCCATCTTGATTTTGAAACACTTATTCACCCATAATCATCCCGATAGGAATTCATATGTCCAAAATATAACCGTACTACTCCTTTAACTAATTCATACCTAAGCCGAATGTACGGGATGTTACAGATTAAAGGGTTGTTATTGTTGTGGTTGAGGGAAGTTAAGCGTTAAGGTTTGCGGTGTGGTTCGTTGGTGATACCCAGTTTTTTGTTGCAGCGTTGGTGACTGGCCCAACACAGAGGATGAAGGGCTAGCAGCGGCCGATGCTGGCGTCGGAGAAGGAGCTCTCTGAGAAGCAATGTGTGCAACAATCTCCTGAAGGGTACTGTTAATGGAGTCCAAAGCTTTGGTGTGAACAGCTGATTGTTCTTGGAGCTAGAGGTGGGCATCAGTCGGTTCGGTTCGGTTCGGTTATGAATATTATAGTTTTAACATATCGGTTATCGGTTTACAAATATGATAAACCCATAACCAAACCGATAAGATATTAGTTATCGGTTATCGATCATTATCGGTTTGGTTATCGGTTTGCCCGATAAGATAACTCAATCTAGAGTTAAGCAAAAAAGAGAAGGCAATACACTCGAGTAAAGCAAAAAATAGAAGAATTCACATATAGTATACTACCCAATTATGCGTTCTAGCCATAACTAATATTTGAAGAATGTTTCATTTTGACAAATTCATGACTTGTGCAATCTCAAAAATTGATACTACAACTCCACATGCATTCCATCTCCAATTCACTGAAAATATTAGTTAACAGGAACATAAATTACAATTTTTTTGTTTCCTGCCAAACCATAATTAAGAGATCAATGTTATTTTCTAGAGTCCAATTATAGCAAGAGCAACAAGAGTACTAGTAATTTAAAAGTTGTCTAAACACAACCGAAATAGTGTTTATTCTTCAACAACACTTGCCCAAATACATTAATAACAACACAAAAAGTAGTAGCAATTTCACCTTAAAATTAACAAGTACAAACATAGTACTAAAATATGAGCACAAAATAAAGAACCGAAAATAATCAAAAATCTTATATTTTTATTATCGAACTCTACTGTTAAACTGAACGAAATTTGTTCTTAACAAAGAAGTAATTTTGGAATACAAACTTATGCTAAGATTCTAAGAATGTGGTTGTACTTTGAATTTTGAAAAAGAATTGTTCAAGAATTGAATCAGAGTCTAAATAGTGAGCATTGAAACTTCAATCTTAAATGCGGCTGGGAAAATTAGGAGAAAAAGAGAGAATGAAGTCCTAGATGTATTTATATACTTAAGGGTAACATCCTAATTTTATTAAATCTTATTGGGTTATCGGTTAACACGTTAAGAAATTGGGCAAACCGTGGCCCAAACCGATAACCCAATAGGTAAAAAATATAAATCGTTAACCCAATAACCTGATATCGATACCCCCAATAAGCTTTTTTCGGTTCGGGTTAACGGTTATACCCGATATATGCCCAGCCCTACTTAGAGTTGTTTCACAGCTTCCTCCAAGGATTTCGACCGAGTGTTATGTGCGCCATCACCCATTTGTAGAAGGAGGGTCAATGAAAGCACCAAATAAAAATATGATAGTTCTGCTATTCAATTAAGCTCCAAATTTATAACTGATAGTTCTCAACCTTGGCAAAACTAAAACAAGGAAACCAAAGCAAAAAAATGGAAAACAAGAAGAGGGAGGTTCCATATTGCTATCGAAATAGCTAATGAAAGAAAAACGACAAATTCATTCATGCCCTTCTAAGTGAGCCTTCTGTCTATTATGCCTTTTGTGTAGTTGGGCTGGTATCGTTTTCTCTAACGACTTGGCAGATGGTATTTGTCTTGGAGTTTGGCACCACGTATTGGTCCATGTGTCTTGGCATATTCTTATCCCTGGTACCGCCCTAAGGCCATCAGAGGTGTGCAGCTGATTTGTTACAGCAGGACATGGTGCAGCTAAAGGTTATTGTGGACACAACCATAGGTAGTCGAGCGTTTCTCTTTGTCTTCCTTAGCTCGATAACATTAATGTTAGTATGATATCTTTTTATCCTTAGATTTCTATTACTATCTATCAAAGTATCACTCTATTGCTATCTTTAGCTGAAAGTCTATCGGAAACAATGTCTCTCCTCTCTTAGGTGAATCAACTAAGCTGTTAATATTGATAATTGGTAACAAGTATTTTGTTGTTTTGTTTTAAGTCTGTTATTCTTATTTTCAACTATAATAAAGTGTTTTTTTCTTCGTGACATTGTCCAGTGCAATGTGCTTAATTCTTGATCGCCGGCAAATATTTGAGAATTTCATGGTTTAAAATGAAATGCCGTCCAATAACGATAGCTTTTTATTATTATTATTATTCAAAAAAGAACTTTAACATATGCGAATTACTTTAATTTACTTGTATCGTAAGGTGAAATGGTTGATGTATGAACTTAATCAAATATATATACCAGAAAGCAGGTGTGCAAGCCAATGAGTTTAATCTTGAAGCAAATATTTGAATAAGGTAAAAAAGAAAACTATCTAATTACTGACATATATACAAGATATGCAGATTGCTTTTATGGAATAAATCTTAACAGATGGGAATTACATATACCAATTATATGATGCAAATGTACGTCACTCTATTTTCCAACAAAGGAAAAATAATTTATAATTGAAATAAATCTCTAGCAATGCTATTTATGCTAGTAATTTAAATAGCATTTAATTAATTAAAGCATCATAATAGTACTGCATAAAAATCCACTTGCCGAAAATGAAAAATAGTTCACCAAAAATACTACTCTCTCCGTTTCAATTTATGTGAACCTATATACTTTTTGATCCGTTACATCAAATGACCATTTTCTAAATTTAGAAACAATCTAACTTAAAGTTATAATTCTACTAATATTAAAAAGCTTTTATAACAAACAATGAAAGCAACCGAGCAACTAGGGTAAAGAAAACTTTGAAAATTTCCAATACCCTTTTAGTTAACAATATACTACTACATTGTTAAGATGCTAGCTCTTCAATTTTTCTAAGCAGGTATTGTCCTCGTTATCGATACTGCACTCCAAATATGCTAGTGCATTGATCTGGCAAGCAAGTTCATATCGCTGTCACATAAAACAAACACGTTAACTTATAATTTTCACAAAAGAATCTTGAAAGATTAAATAAAAATAATTGAACCAAAAGAGTTTTTACCCGACCCCTACTAACAAAATACAAGTTTTGCTGGTTATTTAGCCTGGCATCCCTTGTACATGTACATGAACATTTTAAAAGTCAAAAGAACTTCTGGAGCATGATTTTTCAAAAATTGTGTCAATTGCAAAAGACAAAAAAAAAAAATCATTTTTAACCATACAACCCACTTGAGATCAGTTATATAAGAATGAGACTGTTTAATATTACTTACAGTTGAGTTTACTCTGTCAAAGCAATTCTCATCCATCAGAGAGAAATATAAAATGACAAAGTCAGCTGGAGGAAATTTCCAAATTCCTGGGGCATTGATATTTCCTTTCATTTCAATCATATTGAAATTCACCTCTTTTGTTTCACCTTCTCTTCTTACATTAAGGCTCCACATATCAAATGATTTGGTAATACGTGAGGTCTGCAAGTTGAAAAAAAAAAGTGTTAACTGGTTGTTATATAATAAACGTTTCACTAAATAAAAAAAAATACTAAATATTACTACGTACATAATTTGCAAGAGGGAGACCGATAATGGTATTCAAGAAATCAGTAGAAGGTGGTAGAACTTGAGCTTCATCCCTTATATAATCTCCTACCATTAAACAGCTCACAACAGTGACCGTATCTTTGGATTGATGAAATAGTCTTTTTGCAAAACAAGCAAAAGCTAAGAGTAAAGGAATTATTGAGAAGTTTAACTCAAGGACTTTTCCCTTGCAACCGTTCTTTACACATTCAACCCTGGCCACCACCTCACAAAATCTAACGAGAACTTGCAAAATACCAGCAGCAACTCTAATCTTGTCCACTTTTGATAGAACTTTAACAGTTACCCAAATATCTTTACACCGGTTGCAGAAATTAACACAACGGTTGCCAACGTTCCTTTCCCTCTTACTTTGCATGGGTAATTTGTTCCTCACATTGAGGCGAATGTTAATTCCGAGACAAATCAGAGCCCCAACAGAAGTTGTCAAAGTCACAGCAACATGGATCAACATGACTTTGTTTGAAAGTGGAAACTGTGAGCGCATTGTCACGAAAGCCTCCGCGCCCACAGTTACCAAAAATAAGATTTCCGAGCCTACATTTATCCACCTAATTTTCAAATGAATGGCTGCAATCAGTGAAATATAGAATGCAACCGGAACAAGTAGAAGAAAAAATAATAACCACAGAGGGTTATGATCAGATTGGTGTTGCGGTTGCATTTCAGTTTTTACCAAGCAGCTATGAATGAGAGAACGCATTTTTTCTAATGAGAAAGCAAGAGATAAGTGTGAGTAATGAAATATTTGTAAACGGACCACACATTATTATATAGAAAATACATACAATCTGAATTTCCAAATGAGGAAAACTTATAAAGCTGAACATACCTCTGCAGTTCTGCTACTAACCATAGAGATAGATTTCCTTGTTCGTGTAATTGACCGTCCTTTGCTTTATTTCAGACCCACTGCCAATTTGTCCTATTCCATTTTCCAACCCCTCATCTCCATCTTTTTATTGTTAAAAAAAATAAAATAAGATTAGGGTTTTGAATTTGAATATAGTAGAAACTAAAATCAGAAAATAAGAAATGCAGCAAACTTTCATGAGAAAAGAAGTTCCAATATATTTTGTTGGACTCCAGTATAATATACTGGAGTTCCAATATACTTATGCTGAAAAAATGCAGCAAACTTTCATGAGAAAAGAAGTTCCAATATACTTTGTTGGACTTCAGTATAATATACTGGAGTTCCAATATACTTATGCTGGAACTCCAGCATATTATATTGGAATTCCAGTATATTATACTGTGATTCTAGTATATTATACTGTAATATTTTCTGAAGTTTGAACAGTGTTTTCATTCAGATTTATCTTTACATGAAAAATGACTAAATTTTGATTACTTTTAAAACTGTGACTATTTTTGAATGACCACTTGTAAATCTGGCTATTTTTGAATTTCTCTCGAACCAAGGCCTTGTTTGTTATACCCGATTGTGTCTAGCCCATTAGTGGATTTTAGCACTGTTCGATATTCTATTAAAACGAAATCTTAGCGTTATGGGAGTTTTACAGCTTTACGTATAAAAACCAAACTAATTATCCTTGTCTATTCATTTATCTTTGAGATTTTTACCTATTTATCCTCCCTAATTAAGGTTTAACTTAATTACAGAGGCATATACAACTTACCAATTATATACAAATTAGTATTAATGAGTATCCATTTATACGAGGAATTAATGAGTATTTTAGTAACGACCCGACTGGTCGTTCCGAGTGATTTTAGCCATGTTTCCCTCATTGTTGCTTCATTATTTGTTGTTCAGCTCTATTATGATGTGTCGGGTTGGTTGACTCGAATTCGAAGTGATTTTGGAGAGGAATGAGACACTTAGTCTCTTAAGTTGGTTAGTTAGTTGGAAAAGTGTAACGACCCGGTCGGTCGTTACGTAGAACGTGCATTATTTTCTCTGTTTATGTCTTGTTGTAGCTTGGTTAGACTGTTCATGAGGTGTGGGAGTCAGTTGGTTTGGGTTCGGAGTGGTTATAGAGGGAATTGAGACACTTAGTCTCTAAAGTAGCCTTAGAGTGGGAAAAGTCAACACCCGGAGTTGACTTATTGGTAAATGACCTCGGGACCGAATGTTTGTGGCGTGGCTCATCCCATGGCACTGTCTAAAGGTTGTTTCATACTGATATTGGTACTGTGAAGGTAGAGACTTCCTTGAACATATTAGAAATCATTATAAGTGTAAATGCTAAGGCTTCGCGCCAATGTGTTTAGACCGGAATGGTCAATTGTTGCTGTCTCTATTTGTGGTTATTCCCTGTTATGCACTCACTCCTGTTGTAGCCTACATTCTCATGCCTTAGTTTCAGAAATTGTTAGTTATTTTCATATTATCATTGTTTGGACTGAATTATAGATATATATATCTGAGAGCATGGTGAGTGAGATTGGAAAGTATTGACTGAGTAGGGCCTAGTGCCGGATTTTGAGACAGTTATGAGATCGAGATGCACACCGCAGCGATCCTTGGATCATGCCTTCGTTGGCTTGATATAGCGCTTGGGCTTATAGGAGCCCCTCCGGAGTCTTTACACCCCCAGTGAGCGCACATATATCGAGGGATGGATCTTCCATGGACATGGATCTTGTCTGAGTGATATGTTCCGGAGATGGATCTTCTCCGTGGTGTCTTGTTCCGGAGATGGATCTTCTCCGTGGGGATGGATTGGCCTTTCTTTTTCCTCAGTACCAATTGACTATGTCACTGTATTTATCCATATTCTAGGATGGATCTTCCTTGGCCCGATGGCCAATTCGAGTACTGAGTGGACTTCCTTATGAGAGTGGATATTGTATACATAGCATTCCTGATTTTACACGAACATATGCAAGTTTACAAACATAACTCGGTGCATTTCGCTTACTTTCTACTATATTACTGTCATGTTCAAACTATATGTTGTTGTTCAAATTATCGGAGGTTTAGTCCGTCACTACCTCTCAGCCCATAGGTTGTTTTCGTTACTTATTGAGTTGGTGTACTCACGTTATAACCTGCACCTTGTGTGCAGATCCAGGTATATTGAGATCCAGCTCTAGTAAGTGAGTCGCAGCAGTTCATCGGAGTTGACAAGGTAGCAGTTGGCGGCCGGGATCTCGTCATCTCTTTCTCTTCTACCTGTCGTATTTACTTTCAGACTGTGTTGGTCATTTCTTTTGGGTCTTGCTTATGTATTAGTAGCTCATAACTGTGTGACACCAGATCCGAGGCTGTAGTATTTGAATTTTTTTTTTCCTTCCTTAAATTGTTCCCAAATTATGAATTTCCACTATTACTGATTTGGATTTATTAAAAATGAGCATTTTCTCCAATAATCGAACCTAGGACTGTTATAGTTAGGTGGTTGTCCTGGTTCCACGAGAGGCGCCATCACGACTCCGAAATTGGGTCGTGACAAGTTGGTATCAGAGCTCTAGGTTGAATAGGTCTCACCAGTCATGAGCAGGTTTAGTAGAGTCTTGCGGATCGCTACGGAGATGTCTATACTTATTTTCGAGAGGCTACAGAACCCTTAGGAAAATTCCACATCTTGGAATTCTGTCGTGCGACTCTGTTGAACTCGGGAACTAAACTTCTGTTGTTTTCACTCTCTCACAGATGGTGAGGACTCGTGCTACCGACAGCGGTGACCAGGCACTGGCAGGACCATCCAGAGGTCGAGGCCGTGGCAGAAGGAGGGGTGCAGCCCGCATAGAAGTCGGCGCAGCACCTGTGGACCCTCCCGTTGCTCAGGATCAGGTCCCCATAGCGGAGATTCCAGCGGGGTAGGTTCAGGCACCAGTAGTGCCGATAGTGATTCCGGGTCTTCAGGAGACCCTACCTCAGATTTTGACGGTGTGCACCAGTTTGGCACAGACCATTGTGATGTCCACTACTGCTACTACTTCTCAAGTCGGGGGAGGCATTCAGACTCCAGCTGCCCGGACACCTGAGCAAGTCATCCAGGGACTTCAGACACCTGGGGTAGTCCCAGCACAGCCGATTGTTCTGGTACAGGATTATGTGGTTCCAGCCTTAGCTGATGATGAGCAGCATAGGTTGGAGAGATTCAGCAGGCTCCAGCCTCCTACATTTAGTGGTACTGGGGGCGAGGACGCCCAGGCCTTCTTGGAAAAGTGTCAGAGGATACTACGCGCAGCAGGGATACTAGAGGCTAGGGGAGTTCCATTTACTACTTTCCAGTTATAAGGAGCTGCACTTGCTTAGTGGGAGGCCTATGAGAGGCGTAGACCCACTGATGCAGCGCCCCTTACATGGCACCAGTTCTCCATTCTCTTCTTGGAGAAGTATATACCACAGTCCTGCAGGGAGGAGCTGTGCAGAGAGTTTGAGCAGTTGAGTCAGGGAGACATGGCAGTGACGCAGTATGAGATGAGGTTCTCTGAGTTAGCCCTTCATGCCATCTGGCTAGTTCCCACAGACCGAGAGAGGATCCGAAGGTTTTTTGACGGTCTTATTTATCAGTTACAAATCTTTCTGACCAGGGAGGGGGCATCTGGGGCTTCTTTTGAGGAGGTAGTTGACATAGCCAGGGATATTGAGTTTGTGCGCCGTCAGGAGCGTGTTGAGAGGGAGGCCAAGAGGCCTCGAGGATCTGGTAGTTATGGTGGTGGTCACTCGGGAGGTCAGTCTCAGTATAGCAAAGGTCGTCCATTCAGACCTCCTCAGCCAGCTCGTCCAGTTTACAACGGTACTTCATCAGGACACGGTCCCCGTAGTTCTCATCCGGGCCGTTCATCATTTAGTGCACTTCCAGCCCAGAGCTCATCCAGTCCACAATCAGTTAAGGGTTCTTCAGCACATGGCTCTTCTAGCAGCTACTCTGGTTCCAGGGGTTCCCTTCAGTCCCCACCGTCTTTTGCTGAGAGGGTTTGTTTCGAGTGTGGGGATCCAGGTCACATCAAGAGGTATTGTCCCCGCCTTTCTGGTAGTTCTTATCAGTAGAGGAGCCAGCCTCCAGCTTCAGCACCAGTTTCTACACCACCCGCCCAGGCAGCCAGGGGTGGAGGTCAGTCAGTCCGAGGCCGCCCTAGAGGGGGAGGTCGATCCGGTGGAGGACAGGCCCGTTTCTATGCACTTCCGGCCATACCAGAGCCATAGCTTCAGATGAAGTGATTACAGGTATTATTTTCGTCTGTCACCGAGATGCTTCGGTATTGTTTGATCCTGGTTCTACGTATTCATATGTTTCATCATATTTTGCACATTTCTTGGATATGCCCCGTGAGTCCTTGATTTCATTTTTTCATGTGTCGACTCCGGTAAGGGATACTATTGTGGTGGACCGGGTGTACCGGTCTTGTGTTATATCTATTGGGGGTTTGAAGACCCGGGCAGACTTATTATTGCTTAGTATGGTTGACTTCGATGTGATATTGGGCAATGATTGGCTATCTCCGTGCCATGCTGTTCTTGACTGTCACGCCAAGACCGTAACCTTAGCTATGCCATTACCGAGGATTGAGTGGAGAGGTTCGAAGGAGTATGCGCCTATTAGGGTGATTTCCTATCTGAAGGCTCAACGTATGATTGGGAAGGGATGTGAGTCTTATCTGGCCTTTGTGAGGGATGTTAGTAGTGAGACTTCTTCTATTGATTATGTTCCTGTGGTCCGTGAGTTTCCGTATGTATTCCCTACAGGCTTGCCAGGCATGCCACCTCACAGGGACATTGACTTTGGTATCGACTTGTTTCCAGATACCCAACCTATCTCTATTCCGCCTTACCGCATGGCCCCAGCAGAGTTGAAGGAATTGAAGGAGCAGCTTCAGGAACTCCTTGATAAGGGGTTCATTCGGCCTAGTGTATCACCCTGGGGTGCACCAGTGTTGTTTGTAAAGAAGAAGGATGGTTCTATGCGCATATGCATTGACTACAGGCAACTGAATAAGATTACGATGATGAACCGGTATCCTTTGCCTCGCATTGATGAATTTATTTGATCATCTTCAGGGAGCTAAGGTGTTCTCCAAGATTGACTTGAGATCGGGGTATCACCAGTTGGAGATTCGGGATTCTGATATTCTGAAGACGGCTTTCAGGACCAGATACGGTCACTATAAGTTTTTGGTTATGTCTTTTGGGCTGACCAATACCCCAGTCGCGTTCATGCACTTGATGAACAGCGTGTTTCAACCTTACCTTGATTCATTCGTTATTATTTTCATTGACGACGTCCTGGTGTATTCTCATAGCCAGGAGGAGCACGCTCAGCATTTGCGGGTTGTGTTGCAGAGGTTGAGAGAGCAGAAGCTTTATGCAAAGTTCTCCAAGTGTGAGTTCTGGCTTAGTTCGGTAGCTTTCTTAGGTCACGTGGTGTCTAGTGAGGGTATTCAGGTGGACCCGAAGAAGATAGAGGCGGTGTAGAGTTGGCCCAGACCGTCCTCAGCTACGGAGATTAGGAGTTTTCTTGGCTTGGCGGGTTATTACCGTCGCTTTGTGGAGGGATTCTCCTCTATTGCTTCACTACTGACCAGATTGACCCAGAAGGGTACTCCATTCAGATGGTCCGATGAGTGTGAGGAGAGCTTTCAGAAGCTCAAGGCAGCTTTGACCACAGCTCCGGTATTAGTTTTGCCTACTGGCTCGGGTTCTTACACAATCTATTGTGATGCTTCTAGGGTTGGCTTGGGAGCGGTTTTGATGCAGGACGGTAGGGTGATTGCCTACGCGTCCAGACAGTTGAAGGTGCACGAGAAGAATTATCCAGTGCACGATCTTGAGCTAGCTGCTATTGTTCATGATTTGAAGATTTGGCGTCATTATTTATATGGGGTTCAATGAGAGATTTTTACTGACCATCGCAGTTTGCAGTATCTGCTGAGGCAGAAGGATTTGAATTTGCGTCAGAGGAGATGGTTGGAGCTTCTCAAGGATTATGACCTCACCATTCTATATCATCCGGGGAAGGCCAATGTGGTGGCCGACGCCCTAAGTCGCCGAGCAGGGAGTTTGGGAAGTCTAGCCTATCTTTCAGCAGCAGAGCGACCCTTAGCACGTGATGTTCAGGCCTTAGCGGGGCAGCCTGTGAGATTGGATTCGTCAGATCCTTCGCGGGTGTTAGCTAGCATGGCTTCCCGGTCTTCTCTATATGATCAGATTAGAGCACGCCAGTATGATGACCGTCATTTGTTGGTTCTTCAAGACAAGGTCTGTCGAGGTGATGTCAGGGACGTGACTATTGATGATGACGGGGTTTTGAGGATGCAGGGCCGTATTTGTGTGCCCGACGTAGATGGTCTTCGAGAGTCAATATTGGTAGAGCCCCACAGCTCGCGGTATTCCATCCATCCGGGTGCCGCGAAGATGTACCGGGACCTGAGACAACAATATTGGTGGAGGTGGATGAAGAGAGATATTGTGGAGTATGTAGCACGGTGCCTCAACTTCCAGCATGTCAAGTATGAGCACCGGAGGCCAGATGGGTTGTTTCGTGAGTTAGTCATTCCGGAGTGGAAGTGGGAGCGGATCACCATGGACTTTGTAGTTGGGCTTCCACGGACTTCGAAAGGATTTGATGCTATTTGGGTTATTGTGGATCGACTGACCAAGTCTGCGCACTTCATTCCTATCAGTATTACTTATACTTCGGAGAGGCTAGCTGGTATTTACATCAGGGAGATTGTCCGATTGCATGGGGTCCCAGTTTCTATCATTTCTGACAGGGTTACCCAGTTCACATCTCAGTTTTGGAGGGCTATGCAGAGAGGAATGGGTACACATGTAGAGTTGAGCACAACATTTCATCCTCAGACTGACGGGCAGTCCGAGCGGACTATTCAGATCTTGGAGGACATGTTGCGTGCCTGTGTGATTGATTTTGGTGGTTCGTGGGAGCAGTTCCTGCCTCTAGCAGAGTTTGCATATAACAAAAGCTACCAGTCTAGTATCCAGATGGCGCCGTATGAAGCTTTATATGGTAGGAGATGTAGATTTCCGGTTGGGTGGTTCGAGCCCGGCGAGGCTAGGATATTAGGCCCAGATTTGGTTCAGGATGCGTTGGTGAGGGTGAAGTTGATTCAGGAGCGGCTTCGCACGGCTCAGTCTAGGCAGAAGAGCTATGCGGACCGGAAGGTTCGGGATGTGTCTTTCATGGAGGGTGATAAGATTCTGCTGAAGGTGTCACCCATGAAGGGTGTCTTGAGGTTCGGGAAGAGGGGAAAGCTTGGTCCTCGGTTCATTGGTCCTTTTGAGGTGCTCTAGAAGGTTGGAGAGGTGGTTTATAGACTTGCCTTGCCACCCAACTTGTCTAGTGTTCATTCGGTATTCCATGTGTCAATGCTTCAGAAGTATGTTGGTGACCCGTCTCATATTTTGGACTTCAGCACAGTTCAGCTCGAGGATGATATGTCTTATGAGGTGGAGCCAGTGGCTATTTTGGCTCGCGAGGTCAGGAAGTTGAGATCAAAGGAGATAGCTTCAGTGAAGGTGCAGTGGAGAGGTCAGCCAGTAAAGGAGGCTACTTGGGAGACCGAGCGGGATATGCGGAGCATATATCCTCACTTGTTTGAGACTCCAGGTATGTTTCTAGACCCGTTCGAGGACGAACGTTTGTTTAAAAGGGGGAGAATGTAACGACCCGGTCGGTCGTTACGTAGAACGTGCATTATTTTCTCTGTTTCTGCCTTGTTGTAGCTTGGTTAGACTGTTCATGAGGTATGGGAGTCGGTTGGTTTGGGTTCGGAGTGGTTATAGAGGAAATTGAGACACTTAGTCTCTAAAAGTAGCCTTAGAGTGGGAAAAGTCAACCCGGAGTTGACTTATTGGTAAATGACCTCGGAATGCGGATTTCATGGCTCGAATAGCTTCGTTAGGTGATTTGGGATTTAGGAGTGTATTCGTAATGTTTTTGTGATGCTCGGAGTAGAATTAGGCTTGAATTGGCGTAAGTTAGTTCTTGGCGATTTCTGGTTGGCAGTGGAAAATAGGCTATCGGGGTCGGAATGGAATTTTGACAGTTGGAACAGGTTCGTAATGTCATTTTGGATATGTCTGCAAAATTTTAGATCAATCGGAGTTTTTTTGGGTAGTTTCGGCATCATTGGTGGAATTTAGAAATTTCAATGTTCATAGGCTTGAATTCGATGAATTTTTGGAATTTTGATGTTATTTTTTATGTTTCGAAGGCTCAACTAAGTTTGAATGATCATTTAGGACGTATTGGTATGTTTGGTTGAGGTCCCGAGGGCCTCGGGTGTGTTTCGGGTGGTCAACGGACCAACGTTTGGCTTAAAGACTTGGCAGATTTTCTGGTGTTTTTTTTCCATCTGGTTTCCTCTTCCGCGATCGCGAGGGGTATCCTGCGATCGCGTAGGCTTAGCTGATTGGGGGGTCGAATTTGTTCTCCGCGATCGCTTGGAGAAGTCTGTGATCGCGTAGGTGTGCAGGGTGCGTGTGAAGGGGGATCAGTTATCTCTTCGCGATCATGTGAGAGGATTTGCGATCGCGTGGGTTTGATTTTAGGTGCTTCGCGATCGCGTGGAGGCATCCGCGATCGTGTAAGGTTAAATATGGGGCTGTTGAGTTACTCTCCGCGATCGCGACAGGATGTCCGCGATCGCGTAGAAGGAAATCGCTGGGCAGAAACTTTAAATTCAAAAACGAGAGTTTTAAGCCATTTTTCAAAACTCCATTAGAGAGCTCGGGAGAAGGGAGATTTTGGAGAGATTTTCAGTGGGAGTCTTGTGGTAAGTATTCCTTGATCGTTTTTGGTCTAATTTCACAAATTAGTATTGATTATTTCCACGTAATTTGTGGAATCAAAGTAGAAATTGAGAAAAATGGGAAGAAAAGTTGGGAGACTCTTTTGATGATTTGAAGGGGTAATTGTGATTGGATTTTGGTAAATTTGATATGGGTAGACTCGGGTGAAGATAAGGATTTCAGTTTTGTAAATTTTTCCGAATTTCGAGACGTGGGCCCGGGGGTCGAGTTTGACCAATTTCAGGATTTTTGAGTATTCTTGATAAATTTTGATTGGGATTCACCCCTTAGCCTATAATAATGATATACACTTGATTTTTGGTAGATTTGGAGCGCTCGAAGGTCGAATTTCGAGGCAAGAGCACTGCGGAGTAGTGTTTTAGCCGATTTTGATGTAAGTAACGTCTTCAACCTTGGAACTGAGGGTTTGAAACCCCAAATTATCTGATAATTGATGTTAATTAAGGTGACGCACTTGCCAAGTGACGGGCATGCGAGCGTTCACCGAATGTTTGTGGCCTGGCTCATCCCATGGCATTGTCTAAGGGTTGTTTCATACTGTTATTGGTATTGTGAAGGTAGAGACTTCCTTGAACATATTAGAAATCATGATAAGTGTAAATGCTAAGGCTTCACGCCAATGTGTTTAGACAGGAATGGTCAATTGTTGCTGTCTCTATTTGTGGTAATTCCCTGTTATGCACTCACTCCTGTTGTAGCCTACATTCTCATGCCTTAGTTTCAGAAATTGTTAGTTATTTTCATATTATCATTGTTTGGACTGAATTATAGATATATATATCTGAGAGCATGGTGAGTGAGATTGGAAAGTATTGACTGAGTGGGGCCTAAAGCCGGATTTTGAGACTGTTATGAGATCGGGCTGCACACCGCAGCGATCCTTGGATCATGCCTTCGTTGGCTTGATATAGCGCTTGGGCTTATAGGAGCCTCTCCGGAGTCTTTACACCCCAAGTGAGCGCACAGATATTGAGGGATGGATCTTCCCTGGACATGGATCTTGTCCGAGTGATATATTCCGGAGATGGATCTTCTCCGTGGTGTCTTATTCCGGAGATGGATCTTCTCTGTGGGGATGGATTGGCCTTTCTTTTTCCTCAGTACCGAGTGACTATGTCACTGTATTTATCCATATTCTGGGATGGATTTTCCCTGGGCCCGATGGCTAATTCGAGTACTGAGTGGACTTCCTTATGAGAGTGAATACTGTATGCATAGCATTCCTGATTTTACACGAACATATGCAAGTTTACAGGCATAACTCGGTGCATTTCGCTTACTTTCTATTATATTACTGTCATGTTCAAACTATATGATGTTGTTCAAATTATCGGAGATTTAGTCTGTCACTACCTTTCAGCCCATAGGTTGTTTTCGTTACTTATTGAGTTAGTGTACTCACGTTATACCCTGCACCTTTTGTGCAGATCCAGGTATATTGAGATCCAGCTCTGGTCAGTGAGTCGCAGCAGTTCATCGGAGTTGACGAGGTAGCAGCTGACGATCGGGATCTCGTCATCTCTTTCTCTTCTACCTGTCGCATTTACTTTCAGACTATGTTGGTCATTTCTTTTGGGTCTTGTTTATGTATTAGTAGCTCATGCGTGAGTGACACCGGATTCGAGGCTGTAGTATTTGAATTTTGTTTTCCTTCCTTAAATTGTTCCCAAATTATGAATTTCCACTTTTAATGATTTGGATTTATTAAAAATGAGCATTTTCTCCAATAATCGAACCCAGGACTGTTATAGTTAGGTGGCTGGCCTGGTTCCACGACAGGCGCCATCACGACTCCGAAATTGGGTCGTGACAAAAAGTCAATCGAAAGTTGACTTATGGATAAACGATATCGGATTAGAGTTTTTATGGCTCGGATAGCTTTGTTAGGTGATTTTTGACTTAGGAGCGTGTTCGGAATATAATTCGGAGGTCCATGGTAGAATTAGGCTTGAATTGGCGAAGTTGGAAATTTGGTGATTTTCGGTCGGCAGTGGAAAATTTTATATCGGGGTCGAAATAGAATTCCGGAAGTTGGGATAGGTCCGTAGTGTCATTTGTGACGTGTGTGCAAAACTTCAGGTCATTCGGACGTGGTTTGGTTGGTTTCGGCATCGTTGGCGAATTTTGGAAGTTTAGAAATTCTTAGGCTTGAATTCAGAGTTAATTTGATATTTTGATGTTGTTTTGAGCGATTCGAAGGTTCGACTAAGTTTGAATGATGTTATGGGATGTTTTGGCATGTTTGGTTGAGGTACCGAGGGTCTGGGGTGTGTTGCGGATGCTCAACGAGATATTTTTGGACTTGAAAAGTTGGCAGATTTTCTGGTGTTCTGTTATCGAAGAATTGTTCTTCGCGATCGCGAAGAGGAGATCAAGATCGCGTAAGCTTAATTGGGGTTGAGGCGGAGTTGTTCTATGCAATCGCAGAGGTGAGGCCGCGATCGCGTATGGTTGTGATGTAGTGCTTCGCGAACGCGTGGCCAGGGTCGCGTTCGCGTAGAAGAAAGTGAGCCGGTGTTAAGCTGAGCGATCGTTCTATGCGATCGCGTGAAGCAGGTTGCGATTGCGTATGTCTGTGTGTCATAGGTTCGCGAACACGTGGGAGTTTTCCGTGTTCGCGTAAGTTTAATCGAGGGGCAGCATATTTCCGCGATCGCGATGAAGACTCACCTGGGCAGATTTAAAATGTTCAAAAATGAGGGTTAAAATTTATAATTCCAAAATTCAACAGAGAGCTGGGGAGAGGACGATTTTAGAGAGGATTTTCAGAGGAGTGATTGGGGTAAGTGTTCTTCACTTATTTTGGTTAAATTCCATAATTGTGTCTTGATTTTAATCATCTAAATTGGGAATTTGGGGTGAAAATTGGGAGAAAAATGGAGGAGCATTTGAGAGTCGATTTTGGGGATTTGAAAGGACATTTGATATCCGATTTTGATGAATTTGATATGGGTGAATAAGGATTCTAATTTTGTAATTTTTGTCGGATTCCAAGACGTGGGCCCGGGGATCGCGTTTGGCCAATTTCGGAATTTTTGGTCTAATTTGATAATTTTGGTGTGGAATTCGTTCCTTTAGCATATATTAATGATATAATACTGACTTTGGATGAATTCGGGGCGATTTGTGGCCGAGTTGAGCTGCAAGGGCATTGCGGAGTAGATTTTCATCCGGTTTGAGGTAAGTAACGATTCTATATCTAGACCTAAGGGTATGAAACCCCGAAACTTTGTACTATTTCATTAAATGAGGTGACACACATGCTAGGTGACGGGTGTGTGGGTGTGCACCGGTAGGGATTGTGACTTGGTCCGTCCTGTAGCAACTGTAGAGTTGCATATTTTGATAAAAGTTGTATGATATCTATGTGTTTTAGAACTGATTCTTATAACTTGGGCTGAATGCCATGTTTGGGGCCTTGTGTCGTACTGTTTGGACCCTCAGGGGTATTTTACTACTATCCTCACACTGTTTTGTTTGTAAGAATATCCTCAGTCATGATTTTTACCTGTTAACTATTTAATTCAGGTTCATTTCTCTATTTTAAGTATATGAAAGATATTTTTGGGTTGAGTTCCCTGATTTTACTAAAATGCCCGAGTGCCTGTGAGGTTTATGACTGAATGAGGCCGAGGGCCTGATTTTGTGAGGATATGATAGGCCGAGGGCTTGAGTGATTAATGCCATAATTTAGCTTGCTATATAGTGGTCGGGCTGAAGGAGCCCCTCCGAAGTCTGTACACACCCACAGTGAACGTAGGTACCTACCGAGTGCGAGTGCCGAATGACGAGTGATGTTAAGGCATGAGTGATGGTGAGGCATGCCCGAGGGGCTATATAAGTGATTGTGAGGATTGCCCGAGGGGCTGTTTATGAGTGATGTTTTGCCCGAGGGGCTTGTTTATGAAATCACTATTTCCACTCTATTTCTGAATGGAGCCTCTATTGAAACTGTTGAAATTGTTTTAAATGACTTCCACTTAAACTGGAATTTTTACGAGATACTCTGATTTGGATAATGTTGATCTTGTTATTTTCACTGAGATTTTTGGTTATGAGCTTTATGTGATTTTTAATGCTCGTCACTGCACTCAGACTGTATTTATAATTGTTAATTACTGGGATGGCGTACTCATGTTACTCCCTGCACCTTGTGTGCAGATCCAGGTGCCAGGGCATCCGAGTGAGCACCACTAATTCATCTCCAGCTTCATCCTGGAGCTTAGCAAGGTAGTTGCACGGCGTCCGCAACCTTGCTCTTCTCCCTCCTATCTTTTAGTTGTTCATTCTACTAGACTTCTTGTCATTTGAGTAAACTGTATTAGACTGGTATTCTAGATGCTCATGACTAGTGACATCGAGGTCGGGCAGTGATTCTTATGTTTTTGCTTATTCCTATTTGTTTGAAATGTTTAAATGAAAGATTTATGATGAAATTATTAGTAAATGAATTATTGAAAAGAATTATTTTACGCTATGAATAACGAACCGGTTAGCCTAGTACTGTGATAGGCGACACCACGACCTGGATGGTTTGGGGTCGTGACAATTTCTCTCTCTCTCTCTCTCTCTCTCTCTCTCTCTCTCTCTCTCTCTATCTATCTATCTATCTCTCTATCTCTTCGTTTCTGTTCTTTCACCAATTTTCTTCCTTCGTTTTTCTCTTCTTTATCAATGAATTTCTATTATTTTAATATAGAGTATTAACTTCGCAAATTCCTTTCATGTATCACAATTGGTGTTAGAATGAAAATTATCAATCTATAGATTTTGAAGGTGTTTGATTCTCCGCCATTGATAGCTGTTAAAAATCTTCAAAATTTTAAATTCGAATTTGAGTATTGTTGCAAATAATTGAAAATATTCTTTGGAGTTTATATCTCAATTTTGAGAGTGTTTGATGAAGATTAGATTTGATTTTGGTTGAACTTCAGATTGAAACTTGAATATAATGATGATGATGAGGAGGAGGAGGAGGAGGAGGAAGATTAGATTTTGGTTGAACTTCAGATTGAAACTCGAATAATAATAATAATAATAATAATAATAATAATAATAATAATAATAATAATAATAAGGAGGAGGAGGAGGATGAGTATTAACTTCGCAAATTCCTTTCATGTATCACAACATGTATTTACGGTTAATTTGTTATTCCTTTGACTATATGAAAAACTATTGGTAGTTGATATACAATTTGATAACATGCATAAATTACGTGACAGATTATTCTCAAGGTTTGTAAGATGTGAATTAGGCTTACATGGATACTTGAAAATTATTCTTGAGATCAAGAAAATAATATGTATATCATTTAGATTCAATAAAGATATACATATGTTAGTTTGATAAGAATAAGATATCAAATTGTTGAAGTGTTTAGGGGTTATAATGGTTTAGTTGGAAAGCCATTTGAAAAAGAAAATTAAAACACTTGTGATTTTCTACCCCTATTTTGGAGAAAATTAAAAATTCTCGTGATTTTCTATCCCGTTATGGAGACTAAAATCTTCATGATTTTCTACCCCTGCTTCGAGATTAAAATCTGCGTGATTTTCTACTCGTTTATTGAGATTAAAGTCTTTGTGACTTTCTATTCATTATTGAAAATTAAAGTCTAAGTGACTTTCTACTCGTTTTGGAGATTAAAATCTTAGTAATTTTTTACTCTAATTTATTATTCGGTTTGAAGATTAAAACTTCACCGTTTGTTAAATTTGATTGTGTCACATATTATTCGGTTTGAAGATTAAAAACTTCGCCGTTTATTAGATCTAGTTGTATAAGATGTTACTCGGTTTGAAGATTAAAAACTTCACCGTTTATTAATTCTGAATGGGACAGATTGGTTTGAAGATTAAAAACTTCACCGTTTATTAATTCTGAATGGGTCAGATTGGTTTGAAGATTAAACACTTCACCATTTATTAATTCTGGCTCTGTTGTGACACAAACAACAGTTCTTGTGGTTGGCTCAACAACGTAATAGGGGCGTCGAATATGAATCTCCTTTTGAATAAATTTGGTTGGAATACAAAATTATTCACCAACGACCGCCCCTTAGTCACCGCAATCTAATGGAATTGCGGAAAGAAAAAATAGAGCGTCAAAGGAGATGATGAATGCCTAGTTGATAAGTTCTGGTTTACCCAAAACTTGTAGGGGGAAGTTATGCTTACAGCTAACTGAATACTCATCCGCGTTCCCCATAGAAAGACATAATTCATTCCATATGAAAATGGAAAGGAAGATAACCCAACTTGAAATATTTCCAAGTGTGGGGGGTATTTGGGTAAAGTGCAAGTTCTTAAACCCAGAGGGTGAAAATTGGACCGAAAACGGTTGATTGCGTTTTCATAGGATATGCAAAAAATAGTAAAGCATATCGTTTTTTGGTTCATAAATCAGAAAATCCCGACATTCATATTAATACGGTAATCGAATCAAATAATGTTGAATTCTTTGAGAATATTTATCCGTATAAAAATAAATGTGAGTCATCTAGTGAAATATCTAAATGACCTTGGGAAGAAGCAAAGGAAAGTACACCTAATGAGGTGAATTCAAGACGTAGTAAACGTCAAAAGACAACAACTTCCTTTGGACCAGATTTTCTGACATTCTTGTTAGAAATGAGCTTCAAAATTTGGAAGAAAGTTATGTTTTCCTTGGAAAGAAGCAGTCAATAGTGAGTCAGAATCCATATTTAAGTAATCATACTTGGAATTTGGTTAATCTTCCTCCAGGAAATAAACTGTTGGGTTCTAAGTGGATTTTCAGAAAGAAAATAAAATTTGATGGTACTATTGACAAATAGTTGGCAAGATTAGTTGCCACATGGTTTAGACAATGAGAATGTCTTGACTATTTTGACATACACTCGTCGGTTACGAGTTGTGTACATATGAATGTTAGTAGCATTGGCTACAATATACGGTCTTGAAATCTATCAAATGGATGTGAATACAACTGTTTTTAATTGTTATTTGGAGGAAGAAATTCACATGGAACAACTAATAGTTTGTGGTTCTTGAAAAAGAAAAGAAGGTGTGTCGATGTGTTAAGTCACTTTACGGACTAAAACAAGCATCCAAACAATGACATGTGAAATTTGACCAATTAATATTGTCATGTGGATGATATGTCGATAACGAACAATAGAAAAGGCACATGAAACATGTGAAATGTGGGGGCATTTAGCTTATGCATAACAAAAGCTAATGTTAGACATGATGTCTATATTATTTGTAAGAACTAGATGATATGATTCTTCGAACCCCACGAATCATTAAGGATATTGATATGGCAGTTGGTGAATTCATTACTTGTTCAGTCTTAGTGATGAAATTAAAAATTCAAAAGTTGTTTACGTGCCTTTACAGAAATGTTTTGTTCTTTCTTGAACATTTATAATGTTTAGCTCTTTTATGAAATGGTGTCACCTGTAAGGCTATGACTTTTCATGAAAAGTGCGCTTACATGTTTTGTATAAACATGACCGTTCATGAACAAAGGTATTAATACGTTGGTCTATAATGAGGTTAACCAACCGATGAACATGACCAAAATCCATTCCAAGTTGGATTTGTTTCATGGATGAAGGTGTTATAATTTGCATATCATATAGACGTATGAATAAATAGCATACAAATGCTTGAAATTGACGGAATGTTTGCGAAATGTGTTATATATTAAAAGGTTGTGGCCACAACTGATGCCAATCATTCCAGCTGTTTTTATAATATACGATTGATACATTAAGTGTAGTCAATAATCTGATATGCAATCGAAAGTCGATACGTATTAGAATACGACATAAGAAAAGTTTGCATTGAACTTTCATGACAATGAAACGAGTTTTGAAGTATTTGAAATATACTCCAAATTATTTTGAACTACAATAAGTATCCCGCGATAATAAAGGGGTATAGTGATGCAAATTAGATCACTGGTTCAACCGATTCTAAACAGTCGGTGGAGGGAGCGATATCCTGGAATCGTCCAAACAAATGTACAATGACCGCTCTACAGTGGAGGATGAGTTTATAGCCTTAGATAAGGCCGGTGAAGAAGCTGAATGGCTCTGGAATTTCTTGGAAGATATTCTACTTTGGCCCAAACCTTTGGCACCTATTTATATACATTGTGATAGTCAAGAGGCAATAGGCAGGGTAGGGAGCGCTATGTACAACGGAAAATCTCGTCATATACGACGGAGACACAATACCGTTAGGCAACTACTCTTTAGCGGTGTTATCACAATTGACTACGTAAAGTCAAGAGATAACGTGTCAGATCCACTTACAAAAGGCCTATCTAGAGAGGCAGTTGAAAGATCAACGAAGGGAATGTGGCTAAGGCCTAGGACAAGTCATCATGGCGGTAACTCTACCTAGCAGACTGGATTGTTCTATTCAATTCGACTATATACCTTATAATAAATTCACAGATATTCATTATTCACTATTATACATTGTATTCAATTCACCTATTCAGTTCGACTGTATTCAAACAACAAAAAATCATAAAACAATGATATTCGATTGTATTAAAAAAATACATACATTCGAAATATATAAAGACAGGCAAAAAAATAATGTATTTAAATACAAATTTTGCTATAAATAGAAAAGGTAGCTATAAGTAATTGAAATTGTTTTGGTTTACAATAAATAGGGTATAATAGTTTGTTATAAGACGTAAAATTTCCTTGAGTTAATTAAATTTTCTACCCTTTATAGCTTTTGCGGGTAATTGACAACCAAGATGTGATGACACAAAATGCCATCTTATGTTTTAGAACTCAATTATGCACTCTTAAGCTTTAAAAATCTCATTTTTGCGTTCACATTCCAGGCGTGTTTCCCGAAAGTTTTTATGTTAAAAGTTGATAAAAATAAGGATTTTGGCTTAAAAGTTGATTTGAGTTGATTTCGGTCAACGTTTTGAGTAAATGGATTCGGATCTGTGTTTTGACGGTCCAGGTGGGTCCGTATTGAGATATGGGACCTAGGCGTATGCCCGAAATTGAATTCCGAGGTTCCTAGCTCGAGATATAATTTTTTGTTGAAAATTAAAAGTCTGAAAATTAAATGGTTTTAAGAATCTATTAATGTTTGACATTTTTGATATTGGGAGCGTATTTTGGTTCCGGATCCCCCTACATATTCAATATAATATTTATTACTCATCTGTGAAGTTGGGTAAGAAACGGAGTCAGTTTAACGTGATTTAGACAGTCGGTTGAGAAAATAGAAATTCTAAAGCTTTCTTGAAAATTTCATTTGATTTGATGCTAAATTCGTAGTTCTAGGTGTTATTTTGGCGATTTGATCGCGCGAGAAAGTCCGTATGATATTTTTAGACTTGTGTGCATGTTTGCTTTGGAACCCTGAGGGCTCGAGTGAGTTTCGGATAGGCTACGAGATTTTTGGACTTAGGAATATCTGATGTGAGATGTTGTATCTGGTGTCTGGTGCATTGTACTTTGCGATCGCGTAGTCACTCTTGCGAATGAGGACTTTATCCTTCGCGAACGCGATGCTTTAGGGACCTAGGGGAGGGTTCAGTCGTCTCTAAATTGCGAACGCGCGCAATGGCTCGCGAATGCGGAGGCCAGTGGGTTGTAGCCTTCGCGACCGCGACCGCGTAAGTCTCCTGGACGTAGCTCTTCGCGAACGCGATAGTGTTCACGCGATCGCGATGAACACTATCACCCAACTATTAAAAACAGTATCAAAACGGGAATTGGCCATTTCTTTCAAATTTTCAAAACTAAAAGACCTAGAGGCGATTTTTCAATTAGATTTTCTTCCCCAAACTTTTGGTAATTGATTCTAACCTACCTTCTTTCAGTTACCCAATACATTCCATGAATTTTCAACCAAAAATCTAGGATTTCCATGGTAGAAATTGGGGGTTTGGGTAGAATTAGGAATTTTTAGAAAATTGTGATTTAGACCTTCATTTGGGGCCGGATTTCGAAACTAATTATATATTCGGGCTCGGGGGTGAATGAGTGAATGAGTCTTGGTCCGAACCTTGAGTTTTGACCAAGGGACCTAGGGTCGTTTGTTTTTTGTCTTTTGGGGGAAAAGTTTGGGAAACCTAAATTTATGTATTGTAATTGATTTCTTTAGAAATATTCGATGTTATTAAGTTAATTATGGCTAGATAGTAGTTTGGAGGTGGAATCTACAGGAAAAGCGGTAATGGAGCAGTGAGTGACATGTGGACCGAAGTAAGTGTTGTGTCTAACTTTGGCTTGAGAGGTTAGGAATCCTTGCCTTAATTGTTATGTGAAAATATTGTGCGGCATATATGTGAGGTGACGAGTACCTATGCGCCGCCAATTTATCTGTTTTGCCTGTGTTCTTTCCCGTTCTCCTTATATTGTTTCCTTCACTCCTTTAATTGTTACATGCCTACTTGTAATTTCATACCTCATTGCTACCTGTTAGATATTGTGTTTCCCTTGTTGAAGATATTTGTTACCTCGTGGATTCATTTGTTCCCCATTACTTGCTTAAGTTGTTCTTATCGGTATTTTTGGTGATGTTCTAGAGGTGGAGAATGTGATGACCCAGAAGTTCATTTTCTGTTTTTGAACTCGATTATGCGCTCCTAAGATTTAAAATCTCATTTTTTACCCTCTTCAATTTGCATGCGCAGTTCATGCGTGTTTCTGAAAAGCTTTTATGTTGAAAGTTGATAAAAATAAGGATTTTTGCCTTAAAAGTTGATTTGAGTTGACTTCGGTCAACGTTTTGAGTAAACAGACCTGAACCCGTGTTCTGATGGTCTCGGTGGGTCCGTATTGAAATATGGAACCTGGGCGTATGCCCGGAATCGAATTCCGAGGTCCCTAGCTCGAGATATGAATTTTTGTTGAAAATTAAAAGTCTAAAAATTAAATAATATTAAGAATCTATTAATGTTTGGCATTTTTATACCGAGACCGTATTTTGGTTTCGGAGTCCGGTACAGGTTCAATATAATATTTATGATTTGTCTGTGACATTTGGTAAGAAACGGAGTCAGTTTGACATGATTCGGAGGCTCGGTTGGGAAAATAGAAATTCTAAAACTTTCTTGAAAATTTCATTTGATTTGATGCTTAATTCGTAGTTCTAGGTGTTAATTTGGTGATTTGATCATGCGATCAAGTCTGTATGATGCTTTTAGACTTATGTGCATATTTGGCTTGGAGCCCCGAGGGCTCGGGTGAGTTTCAGATAGGCTACGAGATGTTTGGACTTAGGAAAATTTTGTGTGAGATGATGTATCCGGTGTCTGGTGTAATGTACTTCGCGATCACGTAGTCACTCACGATCGCGAAGGAGATCTAGGCTAGGAGAAATTTTTCTTCTTCGCGAACGCGAAGGCTGGGATGCGAACGCGGAACGATGGGGACTTTACCCTTCGCGAATGCGATGCTTTAGGGACGTGGGGGAGGGGTCAGTCGTCTCTTGATCGCGAACGCAGGTAAGGGCTCGTGAACGCGAAGGACATGGGGTGTAGCCTTCGCGAATGCGACGAGGGACTCATGATCGTGTAAGTTTCATGGACGTAGCTCTTCGCGAACGCGACAATGATCATGCGATCGCGATGAACACTGTCGCCCAGCTATTAAAAACATAATCAAAACGAGAATTGGTCATTTCTTTCGAATTTTCAAAACTTAGAGACCTAGAGGCGATTCTTCCACAAGCTTTTCTTCCCCAAACTTTTGGTAAGTGATTCTAACCTATCTTCTTTCTATTACCCAATACATTACAAGAATTTTCAACCAAAAATCTAAAATTTCCATGGTAGAAATTGAGGGTTATGGTAGAATTAGGGATTTATGAAAAATTATGATTTAGACCTTAATTTGGGGTCTCATTTCAAAATTAATTATATATTCGGGCTCGGGGGTGAATGGTGAATGAATTTTGGTCCGAACCTCGAGTTTTGACCAAGCGGGCCCGGGGTCAAATTTTTGACTTTTTGTGAGAAAGTTTGGGAAACCTAAATATATGTATTGTAATTGATTTCTTTAGCAATATTCGATGTTATTAAGTTAATTATGACTAGATACGAGTGGTTTGGAGTAGGAATCTAGAGGAAAAACGGTAATTGAACAGTGAGTGACATGTGGATGGAGGTAAGTGTTGTGTCTAACTTTGGCTTGAGGGGTTAGAAATTCTTGCCTTAATTGTTATGTAAAATCATGTGAGCGTCGTATATGTGAGGTGACGAGTACCTATGCGCCGGAAACTAATCTGTTTTGCCTTCTTTTCCGTTCTCCTTATATTGTTTCCTTCACTACTTTAATTGTTACATGCCTACTTGTAATTTCATGCCAAATTGCTACTTATTAGATATTGCGTTTCCGTTGTTGAAGATATTTGTTATCCCGTGGATTCATTGTTCCCCATTACTTGATTAAGCTGTTCTTATCAGTATTTTTGGTGATATTCTAGTTTGGTCTCGTTGAGTAGTATTACTTGTGCAAAGTATCATTGAGTACAAGCTTTTCATTTGCCATGTTCTGAAGTTTAAGTATTGAGAAGGGTCTTGTGTTAAATTGTGGAATTTCTATACTTCCTTTGTAATTGATATGAATATGGTGGGATCGGGTTGCACGCCGCAATAGATGAAATATTAAGAAGGAATAAGGGTAAATTGATATTATATGGTGGGATTGGGTTGCACGCCGCAACATGTATAATAAGGTGGAATGTGGTGATATATTATTGAATAATGATTGTGTTTATTATGATATGGTGAGATTGGGTTGCGCGCTGCAATATTTTATCTATATTTTGTTATTTATGCTTTTAAAAAGAAATAAGGGTGGATTATGATATGTACGGTGGGATCGGGTTGCGCGTCGCAACAATTTATGTGTTTATGTTCTTTCTTCGACTGTGTAAGTTGTCTGGTAGTTTTGCATTTCACTTAAGTATTGGTTATAGCTGAATACTGATGAGACACATTGAGTTTTGTATTCATTCCTTGGAAGTTATTGTTTTTACATTATTCTGCTTTCTTTTCTCTCTTATTATTCACTGTATGCAGCTTAAATTGTGAGTGTCCCGCCGTAGCCTCATCACTCCTTCGTCAAGGTTAGGCTCGATACTTACCAGTACCTGGGGTTGGTTGTACTGATACTGCACTCTGCACTTCTTGCGCAGATTTTGGAATAGGTGGTGGCTGATCAAGAGGTTCGCTGCAGGTTATACAGCTAGGAGGCCCAAGGTAGTCCTGCTGGCGTCCGCAGGCCCTGGCGTCCGCTTCTACACTTCTATACTGACTGTTTTACTTTACTTCACAAACAGTTGTAATTTCTTTCGGACAAATATTTGTAGAAAATCTTAGTATGTTCGTGAATTATGATTCCGGATCCTGGATAGAAATAGCTTGTAATTAAAGTTGTTATCCATATAGCTTTATTATTTCGCTTGATTTTGCTTGTTTATTATCACTAAAAATTGAAAGAATTGGCTAAATAACCTCTAACATTGGCTTGCTTGACAAGTGTGATGTTAGACACCATCACGATAACGACTATGAGAATTTCGCGTCCTGACCAAGAGTCCCTATTATTTTGGTTGAGAGAGTGCTTGGTAAGGTTGATATATTAAAAGCATCTTCTTAAAACAAACTGATTTGAAATATAAATGAGTTATTTTGACTTCAAAAAGATTCTGTGCATGCACAGATACAAGGGATTACAAAAATTGAAGAACTAGCATCTTAGCAATGTAGTGGCACATATGGTTAACTAAAAGGGTATTGGAAATTTTCCAAAGTTTTTATCCTTTACCCATGTGGCCTAGTTGCTCTCATTGTTGTTTTAAGTTGTGTAATAGTATTAGGGTTTTTGGTGCACTCTTTTCATTTTCGGCAAGTGGATTTTTATGTACTATTAGATGCTTTAATAAATTAAATGCTATTTAAGTTCTTAGTATTCATTCTGATAGCCAGAGTATTATTTCAATGACAGAATTTTTTTGCTTTGTTGGATTGCTCCGGTGAAAAAAATCGGTACATTTGCATCGTATAATTTGCAATTTATGGTATATGTAATTCTCATCAGTTAAAATTTGTTCTACGGAAAATGTTCGATATACCCTGGTATTAAGAGAAAGGTATAAATATACTCCTTGTTATATTTTTCGTCCAAATATATGTTTGTCGTTATATTATTGGTTCAAATATACCCATTTAGTTAAGTTTATCTTAAGTGAATATCCAATTCTACATGGCATTAACATTTGATGAGGTGGGTCATTGACGACCCACCTCAGCGCCCTAACCCATTTTACCCTTCCCTTCTGTTTTTCCATGACTAATTTTTCATCCCTCCACCTCCATTGTCACCGTTACCACCACCATAAACGATTCACCTCGATTTGCATTATGCACCATAAACATGAAAACAGTCTTATTATGATAGCTTCTCGTAACTTGTACCCTAATTTTACTCTCACACACCATGAGGCACTTTTACCTTCCTGGAGTTTTAGGTGATACATAGGTTAGACTCCCCAAAAATAAAGCATAAATGTGCACAAACACTCGTGCATGGTATGACCCTTGCAAATTACTCCCTCCGTTTATTTTTATTTGTTCGGAAAATTATTATTATTATTTTTATCATTTTTAGCATATCAAGAGAGATAATTTAGTTTTTTCTGTTATACTCATAATATTAATTATATTTTAAATCAATTTCTCAAATTCATTAAAAATAAGCATCAATTAATATGAGTATCATAGTAAATTATGTATTTTATTTGTTTATTTTTTAAGGGGTATGCAAATTTCATAATGGACAAATAAAGTGAATGGAAGTACTTAAATTTCAAGTAGTTGACTAGTTATAAAAAATAAATAAACTACATAATTGCTAATAATTATTGTATACAATTTCCTAAGCCAAGGTAAAAGTTGTATCTAAATTAACTTTTGAATCCGATTTAGTAGCAGTAGAGAGGTATAAAACTGGCTTTAGATCACATATTTAATCCCAACTGTGATATTTTAGTTTCTTTTATCGCTTTGTATAATCTTGGCTTTACTGCTGCACACTATAAGTGTTTGTGATTTTCATTATCTCAAATCCTTTCAACGGCGGACCCAGGATTTGAAAGTCGCGGGTGTGCTTTTTGATTCAACAAAAATTCGCTTTGTATATAGAGTGTTCACTATTAATATATCACTATTTTCTAAAGACACGTACATATATACATGATATTTTTATCGAATTTACAGATGCCGGTGAACCCTCTACCTGTTGCATATATAGGTCCGCCTCTGCTTTCCAAGCTCATCAATATAAAAGGAATTATTTTTTCAAGAAAGAAAAAAAATCTTGTATTTGTAGGAAAGGGACTTTATTTAATAAGCTTGAAATGATAGCTAAAAAATGTAATTTGTTATCTTCAATTTCAAGTGCCATGGTGATTGGGTAAAGTATTGAAGGAAAGGCCCATTGCAGGAACATCGAAAGAGTTTTCCAATAGAAGACGTTGCTGGAAAGCGTCCCATGCGCCACTTTCCATTATATTTTTCTCAGCAGACTGATAATATTTTTTCAGATTTGTCGGCATACACCCGATGGCGAAGTCAAAAAATTAGGTGTTTAAATATTTAACACTCTTTGTCCGTTTGTTATACAAGGGTGTTCAAAATCTATTTTTAATTAATAAGAAGTAATATTTTATCCTAAACATAATATAATTTTTCGGTGAAGGGTGATCAGTTAACCACCCTTGGGTCGCTTCTGCATACACGTGTAGTGCAATTTTCCGGCAGGTTGGGACCCTCCAGAATATGTTGCATCCGTTAAGTTGGAGGCATTGGGGTGGCATGTCATGTAGCATCTACCACCAAATGCTGGTGGAAGAGGGTATATTTATTCCGTAAAAGCAATCTGCATATCTTGTACATGTGCCATTTATAAGATACTATATATAGATTTTTACCTTATTCAAATATTTTCTTCAATAATTAGACTCATTGGCTAGCACGGTAGCGAAAATAAAACTTTTTTCAAGGGTGTTCAGATTTGAAAAAAATAACAAAAAAATCGCAACAAAAGATATTTAATATATGTTTTATACATTTAAAATAAAATTTTCTTTATATACAAAATATAATTTTTCGTAATATCTCGACAAAGGGTGATCACCCCTGCTATTTCTGGTATATATGATTATGTTCATACACGATCCATTTCACCTTAAGATATAAGTAAATTAAAGTAATTAGCATCTCTTAAAGTTCTTCTCTGGAGGAAAAAAAAGAAGCTATCCTTATTGGACGGCTTTTCAGTTTAAACCATGCAATTCTCAAATATTTGCCGACGATCAAGAATCAAGCACATTGCACTCGACAATGTCGTGAAGAAAAAAACACTATAATAGTTGAAAATAACAATAACAGACTTGAAACAAAGCACAAAACTACAAAATACTGGTGTACCAATTATCAACAACAACAACAACAACAACAACTCAATGGATGCCCCTTGGAAGCAAAGAGATTGTTACAGATAAACCTTCACTTAAAGAAAAATTGAAAGAAACAGTGACAACAATTAGTAACAATACAATATATTAAGAAAATCGAAGCCAAGATAGCAATAAAGCGATAGGTAGTAATCCCAATCTAAGAATAAAATTGATATCATATTAACACTAATGCTGTCAAACTAAGGAACACAGAGAAAAATGCTTGACTACCTACTAACGTTCTACCTTAATCTTCGTTTATCACATCCTCCTATCATGAGTCGTGTCCACAATAAGCTTTGGTTTCGTCATGTCCTGCCTAATCAGTTCTCCCCAAGATTTCTTTGGTCTACCTCTTCCCTTACCCACCACACAAATCTCTCATACCTCTTAACTGGTGTATCTGTCCATCTCCTCTTAACATGCCTGAACCATCTTAGTCTCCTGCACACCTTATGATTGAAAGAAAAAAAGGATATGAAATCACACTACCAAAATGAAAACGGCTATGAATGTAGCCGATAACGCTACAAGGACAAAAATAATGTTCTAATGAAATATTCTTTGCTAAATTTCTAACTTTGTCACTGATTACGGAGGTGTTGGATATATCTGGACTGGCATTGCTTCTTTATTCCGAAAAATACGTCTCGCTAATCTTGATAAACATGGGAAGTCATATTGACATATTATGGACATGAAGCACAAAAATAAACTATCACACACAAAACCCACAAAGAATACAAAAGTGTAATCATCCTTAAGAGGACCCTTTATACCACAAACACGTGATATGATAAATGCAATAAACATGCAAAACCCAAAGAATAAATATAAACATCCTAGAAAGAGCCAACCATTAACCCAATCATTCTCTCTTGGATTTAAAATACAACATGGAACATCATTTGTGTCGTGACGTTCATCATCTTCTTTAGATCTCCCCGCTTCTGCCATTTGTAAAAAAATAAATAAGTAAAAGAAAAAAGGAAAGACATTGTTATATAAGTATAGAATTGTAACAACCTAACGGGAGATAAAAAAGGATAAAGGACTACTAGTCCTATTAGGGCTCTAATTCCTGCAAAATTTATTACGTTACTTATAATTAGTTGCCTTTTTAATTTGTGCTTATCTAAAAGATTAGAAGCCTGTTTAATTAAACTTGTTGGTTTATTTTCCTTTCAAAAATAAGATGGCTTATAATTATTAAAACAGAGGGTTGAAATTGAAAGAAGAAAAAAAAGAGTTTTATATAATGTTGTTTTTATTTTTTGTTTGTATTCTCAAGGATTACTGAGTAAGATGGGCTCTTGACATATTTGGTTCTTGTGCCAAAACTATTTACACCTCTTTATTTATATTAATAATTTTATGATACACGCGTTGCGTGTACTCAATATTAATGAATATAAAATTTTAAAAATTGTACAAATATTATTAAACTAATGTGAATAGATTATAAAATATAATTTTAAAACAATACAAGTTTTTGAAAATGATGAATATTAAATCTCAAAGTTTGACAACAACATACACTATATTTAACAAATATGCCAGAGTTATAATATAAATATGTAATAAATATTATATGTTTCTAAAAATGTTTAATCTTGATCATGGTTTGCATTAATCTCTGAATACTGAAAATGGCAGGACTACAACATATTTTGAAGAAGAAAAGAAAGATTATAATGTTTATTTTATCGTCCTGGTAAATTTGTTAATTTAACTGCTTCTGTTTTTTTTTTTAATTGGTGACTGTGATCCTCCAAGTGTGGCACAAAGGGGTTACAAATAAAATTAAAAGAAACAAAAATAATTTGTTGTACTTATTATATTGATACCGAATAATAGCCTGCAGAGTAAGCAATTAAACAAACATAAGTGGTATTCATCTTAAAAATAGATAAATTGGAAAAGAATAACTATGAAAGTATCCTAATAGACCAATATGTAAGTGTGAGATCTCCCTAAGTAAGTTTTGAAAGAGCTCTTATCTTGTTTTACTCATGTCCAACTTTTCAATGTCTAACTTCTCAAGGTTCAATTCACTCTTGTCCAAAGAGTGTCTATTTAGACCGTTTGCCAAAAAATTATATCACGTAAATATATATATATATATATATTTTGAATTCCTTTGACTTTTTACTATATTCACTCTTTTTTTCTTTTTATATTTTAATCTCTTAGTGGAAATTCTAGGCTCTCAACCACTGCGCGAAGTCCATTGAAATTATCGTTGTGCATCAAACTCTTCATATTCGGAAGTAAGCTTTTTGATCGGCCCATACGTGATCACTGTGCCAATCACATAATGTATGCTTTTTAATAATGGTAAGCCAAACAATACTCCTTATACCATAAACACTAAGACATTATTTTATAGATGAATTTCATGACAGTTACAACAATGGAGCATCTAATAATGACACCAGTCTTTGTATTAAACATGCATTAATTCCTATAATTGTAAGAACGGGCAAATCTATTTTAAGTCTATAATTTTCCTAGGTCTCTTCATCCACAAGAATTTCACTTATTAAATTAAAGAAAAAAACGACAGAAACATGAATAAGATTCATAATGCTAATCGTACTGTTATAAGAAAAGATAATTATATCAAAAAAGAAAAAAAAATATAAAAGAATTCTTCTACATAACTCACAAGAATTCAACTAACCACTGATCAAGAACTGTCAAAATACTTAATAGATTCTTGATCTTCAATTGCTTTTTTCGAACCGCCAAAACTTTAAATTGAACGAATTTGTGGAGAAAGCAGAAATATATTTGTGGAGAAAATAGACAGTTGCTTTGTTCAACTAAGGTTATTTTGGAAAAAAAAGGAAAGCTACGATTAAAAGAATCCTAAACCTAAAGTTTTATATTTAACCTGGGTTTAATTTCACATATTATCTCTGGCAAAATAAAAACTTAAATAAGATTTTAGAAGAATCCAAAAAGATGGTAGACCCCTTTAAAAAATTTCTGGACTGTAAAGATTGATCTTTCTACTAAAAATTATGACATTAATCTTTAATCTTCGGACATATTTCCGCGGACAATTATTACACTAGTTCTCAAATATTTGCCGGCGATCAAGTATTAAGCACAGGGCAATCAGTGGCGGACCAAAGATTTTGTGCAAGCGAATTCAATCTTAAAAATATATAATTTTAATCGTAAAATAGTAACTTTAAGGTTCAAATAAAATATTTATACAAAATTTTGGCTGCTTTATTCGTAATTTAAGCTGGTCAAATTGATTTATAAGCACGAAAAAACTAGCTTACTTTATATGTAGATCAAACTAATTTATGAGCACTTTTAAATTTTCTTTGGTTTATTTTCCTTTCAAGAAGTACACGAGTTCATAATAATTAAAATAGAGACTTCAAAATTGAAAAAGAAAAAAAAAAGGCGAAGAGTTTTGTGCATTATCTTGTAGAAAAATGAGAAAGAATTTAGATGTATGTTTAATAGGGAACCAATTGTAATTGTTCGAATGCAATACAGTAGTCATGTAAATTACTTTTCCTCCGTTTGTGCTAGATTTTTGTCACAACTCACTTCTCAATGTACTCTTATCGATTACTTGGTTTTAATTTATTTTTTTAAAGAGGTAGCAGCTGGATTTTCTAAATTTCGATAAAGGAAAAAAAATAACAAACAAATTAAGAAAACAGATTAAACTAAAAATATCCGATGGAGGTATAATATGTGCATAATTTATGTAATATTTGTGTATAATTATGGATAATCAATGTATAATATATGTATATGGCTAGAAAAGTAAATAATGAATATGACCGGCTATTTGAGTAAAGATCTCTTTCGAATAATCCTAAAGCCCATCAATCTGTGGGCTCGCTGGGCCTCACAAACGAGGCTCTGGTTCTTCAATCTTTCTCCTAAATAGTTGTTAAGGTTTCCAAAATCGAAGTTGATTCACAAGTAAAGAAAATGGAAAAAGCGAAAATATAAAAAATACTCACCATGGGAAAAATAAAAATTGGACGTTAAAATTTTCATTAATATAGTTTTCATACTGTTGGATTTCAGAGATTCAATTATATTTGATTGATAAAAAAAAGTTAGTAAATAAATAATTTAAAGGAGAAATCTCCATCTGTGAACAAACCTTGTTTAGTCATGATCTTCTTGTAATAATTTGGTGATCTTTTGTTTTTTTTGCTAAAGAGACACAAAATAATTTGAGTATCTTTATACCAAAAAAGTTTAATTTTGTCCTATTGTTAGTTTTGAATTAAGCGCTCACAGCTTTCTCAAAAAAAAAAAAAAAAAACACTCAATTAACTTTTAATGTGGGACTTTCATTATTGATAATAAAATCCTTTTAACAACGACGACAACAATAACAATAACAAACTCAGTTTGATCCCAACACATGAAGTCTGGGAAGGGTAGTCTGTATGCAGACTTAACCCCTACCTAATGCAGGCAGAGAGGTTGTTTCGAATAAACCATCGGCTCAGGATGGGCAAGATAAGAAGAGAGAAGTAAGGAAGGAGGGGAGATGGAAGAGAAAAGAAAAGGGAGAGATAAAGGATAAGTAGTGCCGAATAATAGCAACAGAGAATACAATACTTGAGGCGAACAAAACCACATAACGTAATAAAAATCTAAGAATATGAAGGGAAATGCATGCTACAAAGCCTATATGTGAACACTATAAACTACCTACTAACATTTACCTTAATCCTCGACCTCCACACTCTCCTATTAAGTGTCATGTCTTCAGTGAACTGAAGCAGTGACATGTACTGCCCAATCATTTCTCGTACTTCTTAGGCCTACCTCGACTCCTTCTCAAAATCCTTTTAATGACAAAAAAAAAATGAATGTGGGACTTTCACACCAACAATAACTCTTATATTTCCCTAGCTAAGTCATATATGAGTTAAATTTAAAATATGAAAATGATTGAGAGAGTAATAATAAAAAATAAAATGGACATGAATTAGAAAACTATGATGATGAATTATATATTCTCACGAACCCCAAGGAAGTATATATTGTGAGCAATTATTCTTCTATATACCCTACAGCCTAGACTTGTTCTGATAGACCACCACATCCTAGCGTTAATCAATACTTAATGTAACTATTTAATTAAAAAAATGCAACTATTTAATTATTATTAATATATTTTAGTCTACATGGGAACACGAGAAGTGCAAAGTCCCACCTGTATTATATTTTGTGCCTTTTGTTAGACATGCTTCCTACATATTTCTTGGTATAAAATTTCAGAAGTATAGACACTATGAATTTTACTGTAACGACCCGGTCCGTCGTCACGTAGAACTCGCATTATAATTGTTGTTATGGACTTGTTATAGATTGGTTATACTGTTATTGATGTGTTAGAGTTGGTAGGCTTGAAATCAGAATGGTTGTAGTGAGAGTTTAGGCATTCAGCCTTTAAAAATAGCCTTAAAATGGGGAAAAGTCAACTAGGAGTTGACTTATTGGTAAACGACCTCGGAATGCTGATTTTATGGTTCGAATAGCTTTGATAGGTGATTTGGGACTTAGGAGTGTGTTCAGAATATTTTTGTGATGTCCGGTGTAGAATTATGCTTGAATTGGTGAAAGTTAGTTTTGGCGATTTTCGGTCGGCAGTGGAAAATAGGCTATCGGGGTCGGAATGGAATTCCGACAGTTGGAGCAGGTTCGTAATGTCATTTTGGATGTGTCTGCAAATTTTCAGGTCAATCGGAGTTGTTTTGGGTACTTTCGGCATCGTTTGTGGAATTTAGAAGTTTCAATGTTCATAGGCTTGAATTCGATGAGTTTTTGGAGTTTTGATGTTGTTTTTGATGTTTCAAAGGGTCGACTAAGTTTGAATGATCGTATATGATGCGTTGGTATGTTTGGTTGGGGTCCCGAGGGGCTCGGGCTTGATTTCAGGTGGCAAACGGGGAATTTGGACTTGGCAAAATGCAACTTTAGCTGCTGTTCTGATGTTTGCGCACCTGCGGGAGGGGAGCCGCAGGTGCGGTCCCGCAGGAGCGGACTTGGCTCCGCAGGTGCGAGAATGGGCTGGGTTGAGGAGTTCCACAGGTGCGAATCGCAGGTGCGGATTTGGGTGGTCCCAGATGAGACCGCAGGTGCGGAAGGATCATCGCACCTGCGAAGCTGCAGGTGCGAGAAATGGGTCGCAGGTGCGAAATCACTGTGCAGTAAGTATAAAAACCAGCCTTCGCGAATTGTAACCATTTTTCTCAATATTTTATCCGGGTTTGAAGCTTTTGAAGGGTTTTTGAAGAGCGAATTCGATAGTTCTTTGTGGAGGTAAGATTTTGGGACTCTAAAATCGTTAATACACGATTAAAGGTCAGATTAATGGTTGAAAAATTGGGAAAAATCAGTGGAAAAGGGGTAGTTAGGGCTTGGGATTAAGAGGCTTTAGAATGAGGATTTGAGGGGTCATTTGGACTCTAATTTCGGTGTTCTTGGTATGTATAGACTAGTGGGAGGATGAGGATTCTTGTGCTGTAAATTTTATTGAATTCTGATACGTGGGCCCGGGGGCCGGGTTTGATCAATTTCGGGATTTTTGAGTATTTTTGATAGATTTTGATTAGGATTCACCTCTTAGCATATAATAATGATGTACACTTGATTGTTGGTAGATTTGAAGCGCTCGGAGGTGAATTTCGAGGCAAGGGCACTGCAGAGTAGTGTTTTAGCCGGTTTTGAGGTAAGTAACGTCTTCAACCTTGGAACTAAGGGTTCGAAACCCCAAATTATCTGATAATTGATGTTAATTAAGGTGACGCACTTGCCAAGTGACGGGCATGCGGGCGTTCACCGAATGTTTGTGGCCTGGCTCATCCCATGATATTATCTAATGGTTGATTCATACTGATACTTGTACTGCGAAGGCGGAGATTTCCTTGAACATATTGGAAATCATGATAAGTGTAATTGCTAAGGCTTCATGCCAATGTGTTTAGATTGAAACGGTCAATTGTTGCTGTCTCTATTTGTAGTTATTTACTACCATGCACTCAGTCCTGTTGGAGCATACATCTTAATGCTTCAGTCTCAGCATTTGTTAATTATATTGCATTATTATTGTTTGGGCTGAATTATACATATTTGAGAGCATTGTGAGTGAGACTTGAAAGTATTGACTGAGTGAGGCCTAGAGCCAGATTTTTGAGACGGTTATGAGATCGGACTGCACACCGCAGCGATCCTTGAATCATACCTTCGTTGGTTTGATATAGCGCTTGGGCTTATAGGAGCCCCTCCGGAGTCTTTACACCCCCAGTGAGCGCACAGATATTGAGGGATGGATCTTCCCTGGACATGGATCTTGTCCGAGTGATATGTTTCGGGGATGGATCTTCTCCGTGGTGTCTTGTTCCGGAGATGGATCTTTTCCGTGGGGCTGGATTGGCCTATCTTTTCCTCAGTACCGAGTGACTATGTCACTATGTTTATCCATATTCTGGGATGGATTTTCCCTTGGCCTCATGGCCAATTCGAGTACTGAGTGGACTTCCTTATGAGAGTGGATACTGTATACATATCATTCCTGATTTTACACGAACACATGCAAGTTTACAGACATAACTCGGTGCAATTCGCTTATTTTCTACTATATTATTGTCATGTTCAAACTATATGGTGTTGTTCAAATTATCGGAGGTTTAGTCCGTCACTACCTCTCAGCCCATAGGTTGTTTTCGTTACTTATTGAGTTGGTGTACTCACGTTATACCCTGCATCTTGTGTGCAGATCCAGGTGCATTGAGATCCAGCTCTGGTCAGTGAGTCGCAACAGTTTCATCGGAGTTGACGAGGTAGCAGCTGGCGACCGTGATCTCGTCATCTCTTTCTTTTCTACCTGTCGTATTTATTTTCAGACTATGTTGGTCATTTCTTTTGGGTTTTGTTTATGTATTAGTAGCTCATGACTGCGTGACACCGGATCCGAGGCTGTAGTATTTAAATTTTGTTTTCCTTCCTTAAATTGTTTTCAAATTATGAAATTCCACTTTTAATGATTTGGATTTATTAAAAATGAGCATTTTCTCCAATAACTGAACCTAGAACCGTTATAGTTAGGTGGCTGGCCTGGTTCCACGACAGGCGCCATCACGACTCCGAAATTGGGTCGTGACATTTGCACACCTCCTTAAGAAATAGTAAATGAAGTATATTTATCATGATACTCATATTAATTGATGCATACTTTTAATGGATTTGAGAAAATGATTTGAAATGAGTAAATAATTGTGGATATAACAGGAAAAAAGTTATTGTTTTCTCTTGATATGCTAAAAATGACAAGTAAAAGTGAGAATCTATTTTTAGAACACTAGACAAGTAAAAGTAACCAAAAGAAATACAAGTATGATGCAACGTAAATCATAAATATTTAATAATAATTGGGTTTATGAGTTATTGGTATACTTTTTCATGCGGTTGGCCGACCAACTATTTGAAATTTATGAGTTTCAAAATTCAAATTAGTTTATATTAACAATGAGTTTATAATAAAATATTTGTAGATTTTTAGTAGATTTTTTTATCTATATATATAGAGAGACCGAACAAATCACGTAAGACAGTAGCTAACGTGATAGATCTGCCCTAGCCATGACCATGCACAGAATCTAGGGATGGGATTAATAATTCCTCACTTTGATTTTATGCGATACTGTTTTAATATGACTTATGCATTGTATCAATGTAGTCAAAGAAAATATTAATTGAAATAATTATTAGTACTGTGTTAAACATTTTGAGAACTCAATTGGGATAAAGAAATATTCAATACAGCTCTAAAAGTGGCATGTAGAAAGAAAAAGAGAAGGGGAGAGAGTTCTGATCGACAGAAAGAAACATTTTAGGAATTTCGTCGAGATTTGAGATTCTCGTTTTAAGTACAAAATATTGTTAAAATACGAGAATATACCTATGTGAAATTGTTAATGTGTCACGACCCAAAATGCATACATGATCGTGACGGCGCCTATCATGTTACTAGACAAGCCTACTTCTCGAAATATTACTATTAATTGATTTTAAGAATTTAATAAAATAATATCGACATTTAAAGTTTTCATAAAATAAAACAACTCTAAATAATATTAATATAAAGTGCAAAAACAGCCTCAAACATCGGGGTGTCACTAAGTCATGAGCGTCTAAAACTATGAGCTAAGATATATAAACTGTCCAAAAGAAGAAATGACAAAAGGAGTAACAAGGTCCTGCGGATGCTAGCAGCTACCTTGCAGTCTCCACAGATAGCCGGTCTGAACTCAACGATCGCCGCCTTCCAACTCACTTGGATCTGCACATATAGTGCAGAGTGTAGTATGAGTACAACCGACTCAGTAGTAAGAGAAATGACTAAGGAACTGAGTAGTAGTGACGAGCTAAGTAAAACAGTCCAATAATTTATTTTCACAATTTAAAAAAAAATAGGAATAAACATGTAAATTTCATAACTCTGTAAATGCCACAAAGAAACTTAACAGATAAATGCAGCAACCACACAAATAAATACTATCTCACAGTAGCGTCACTTCTTCACTCATCACTCGCACTCAACAATCAACACTCAATACACTCAACTCCGGAGGGGCTCCCAAAGCCCAAGCTCTAGACACGGAAAGCTCACGTACCATAATATTCTCTAAGCACGGACAATTCACGTGCCATAATATCAATACCTAGATCGGCACGGACAGCTCACTTTCCTAACTTAGCTTTCTAATTAAGGGAGTAACTGTTCATTTTACTCCAAAACTATTACGAACCTAAACCTACCAACTCAACATAGCTGAACAACACATAAATAAGCATAAATGGAGGAAACAGGGCTATAACTCTAGGAACGACCGACCGGGTCGTTACATTCTCCTCATTTTAAACAAACGTTCGTCCTCGAACGAGTCTAGAAACATACCTGGAATCACATAATCTGAAGCAAAATCGTCTGGTCTGGCTGGGAGGGCATAGAAACCGGCCTGACCACCCCCTGATCAACCTCCTCCTCTCGGGCTACACCTATCTGACTGGACTCCGCCCCTAGCTGGCTGAACTCCACCCCTAGCTGGTTGGGCGAGTGGTGGAGGAATTGGTGTTGCTGCCGGCGGGCGAGCACCCCGCTATGGAGTCCTCCCCAACAGCCTAGGTCAATTTCTCATAATGTGGCCAAAATCCCCACACTCGAAACAACCCGTCCTCTAACGAAACTGTTGCTCCTGATACCCCAAAGAACTACCCTGCGATACTTGAGCGGACGAGGCATGATGAAAAACATGCGCTGGCAGTGCACTGAATGATGACCGGTCCTACTGAAACTGACCCTGCTGAACTCGACTTCCCTGAGGAACACCATTGAAACCACCCTGACTAAGAGGCCTCTTAGACTCCCTCTCAGCCTTCTTTTGACCTCGAACCATCTCAATATGTCGAGCAATGTCGACGACCTCATCAAAGGTAGCACCAGATACTCTCTCCCTAATCATAAGCAATCGAAGCTCAAAACCGAGACCATCTACCAACCTCCTAATCCGCTCGCGGTCTGTTGGAACCAACCCGACCGCATGACGAGCCAACTCACAGAACCGCATCTCGTACTATGTAACAGACATCTCACCCTGACGAAGCTGCTCAAACTGCTTGCGCAACTCCTCTCTGCGGGACTCAGGTACAAACTTCTCCGAAAAGAGAATGGAGAAATGTTGCCAAGCAAGGGGAGTTGCATCAACTGGCCTACGCCTCTCGTAAGCCTCCCACCAATTAAGTGCAGCCCTAGAGAACTGGAGAGTAGTGAACGAGACCCCACTGGTCTCCAGAACACCCGCAGTCCGAAGCATCCTCTAACACTTGTCTAAGAAACCATGTGCATCCTCACCCTCAACACCACTAAATGACAAAAGGCTGGAGTCTACCAAACCTCTCCAATCTGCACTGCTCATCCTCAGGAATAACAGGAGCTATATAGTCCTGAGCAGCTGCAACCGGCTGGGCTGGAGGTGCCCCCGGTGTCTGATGTCCCTGAATACCCTGCTCAGGTGTGCGGGCAACAGGAGTTTGAGTGTCTCCCCCGACCTGAGAAGTAGCTGAAGCCTCCTGAAGAAGACCCGTACATACTAACAGAATTTGGGCCAGGGCCTCATGAAGGCCTGGAATAACAATAGGCACAGGTGGTGCCTGAGCTTGTCCCGTCGGAACATCTACCTCAGGGACCTAACCCTGAGCAGGAATAACTGGAGGAACTGCAGGTGCTTCCCCAGCTGCTGCGCTGGCGATAACTCCGCCCCTAACACGGCCTCTACCGCGGCCTCGGCCTCTCGCGACCCTAGATGATGACTGACCCTCTTGACCAGTAGCACGAGTCCTCGCCATCTATGGGAGAATGAAATAACAGAT
Source organism: Nicotiana undulata (assembly GCA_005239495.1). Lineage (NCBI taxonomy): Eukaryota > Viridiplantae > Streptophyta > Magnoliopsida > Solanales > Solanaceae > Nicotiana > Nicotiana undulata. The sequence continues at coordinate 71,806 of ML262084.1, forward strand.
GTTCAATTACTAGAATACACAGAGCGCACGATAAAAATCCAAGAATATGACATTTCCTAAAGGTTCTGCAGCCTCTCGAAGATAGGTACAGACGTCTCTGTACCGATCCGCAAGACTCTACTAAACCCGCTCATGACTCGTGAGACCTATGTAACCTAGGATCTGATACCAACTTGTCACGACCCAAAATTCATATGTGGTCGTGATGGCGCCTATCGTGTTACAGGAAAGCCTACTTCTCGAAATATTACTATTAATTGATTTTAAGAATTTAATAAAACAATATCGGCATTTAAAGTTCTCATAAACAAAATCAACTCTAAACAATATTAATATAAAGTGCAAAAACGGCCCCGAACATCGGGGTGTCACTAAGTCATGAGCGTCTAAAATTATGAGCTAAGATATATATTGTCCAAAACAAGAAATGACAAAAGGAGTAACAAGGTCCTGCGGATGCTAGCAGCTACCTTGAAGTATCCACAGATAGCCGACCTGAACTCAACGATCGTCGCCTTCCAACTCACCTGGATCTGCACATATAGTGCAGGGTGTAGTATGAGTACAACAGACTCAGTAGTAACAGAAATAACTAAGAAACTGAGTAGTAGTAACGAGCTAAGTAAAACAGTCCAATTATTTATTTTCACAATTTAAAAAAAAAAACAGGAATAAACATGTCCATAACTCTGTAAATGCCACAAAGAAACTTAACAGATAAATGCAGCAACCACACAAATAAATACTATCTCACAGTAGTGTCACTTCTTCACTCATCACTCGCACTCAGCAATCAACACTCAATACACTCAACTCTGGAGGGGCTCCCAAAGCCCAAGCTCTAGGCACGGACAACTCACGTACCATAATATTCTCTAAGCACGGACAACTCACGTACCATAATATCAATACCTGAATTTGCACGGACAGTTCACGCGCTATGGTATCAATACCTGGACCCGCACTGACAGCTCACGTGCTACGCGTACAGCTCACTTTCTATGGTATTAATATCCTCACAACCAGGCCATCAATCTCACTCAATCATGTACCTCACTAGTCTCACCATCATCAACAAATAAGGGGACACATCCCACATCAAGTATCACAACATATTAGCAAGTAATAGAGACCGAGGTAAACGGGTACAATAACTTCTACGACTGAGTTCAAATAATATATTGAGCATGAATAAAGCCTAAACATGATCTCTAACATGAAGGAAAACAAGTTCAACAACAAGTAAACACAAAACCACAGATAATAGCCATTAGGCCTCACAGCCTCACGGGACGGACCAAGTCTCAATCCTTCGCGGTGCACACCCACACGCCCGTCACCTAGCATGGGTATCACCACCAAACAATCACATGATATCACTTTCTTCGGGTTTATACCCTCAAAGCCAGAGTTAAAATTGTTACTTACCTCAACAGCGTAAAATCCTACTTCGGGATGCCCCCGTCTCTGGACTCGGTCTCCAAAAGTTCAAAATCTAACCAAAACTAGAATACTACTATCAACATAGGCTAAGGAATCGAATTCCGCAATAAAAATTACATAATTAGGCCAAAAATCCAAAATTGGCCAAAACCCGGCCCCCCGGGCCCATGTCTTGAAATCCGACGAAACTCACAAAATCCTAACACCCGTTCCGATACGAGTTCAACCATACAAAAATTATCGAATTCCGACATTGGATTGGCTTTCAAATCTTAAATTTATATTTTTGAAAAATTTGATAAAAATCCGGTTTTTCTTCAATAAATTCATGGATTCATGATATGAATGAGTATAGAATCATGATCTATAAAGGATTTAGGATAAAGAACACTTACCTCGTTCAAATTCATGAAAACCCCTCTGAAAATCGCCCAAACCGAGCTCCCCAACTCTATTTTTGTTAAAAAAGGCCAAAACCCCCCGTTTTATAGAGTTTTACGCTTCGGGCGCCACAGGTGGCGCCTGGCGCTGCCTGTGGCACTGATTCCAGTAATAAAACAAAATCTCGGCGCCCTGAACAGCGCCCCGTGCTACCCTGGGCGCTGGCGATGGAAATTATTTTTCCCCGTCACGAAAATGTGCATAACTCTCTTATACGATGTCCAAATTCGACGATTCTTTTTGCTGTGGCTCCAAAATTTCGATAAGGATCAAACGCTTCCATAAAAACTGAATTTGGAACTCATTTACGTAGTGGTTTACCACTTATTCTTGAAGAAACGACGTCGAAACATTCTTGAAATGTCCAAGTTAAATTCCGTTAACCATCCGAAGTCGTCCCGAGGCCCTCAAGACCTCAAACAATTATATCAACAAGTCCTAAAACATCATATGGACTTACTCGGGGTTTCAAATCATTCCAAGCAATGTCGAAACTACAATTCACACCTCGATTCGGACTTATGAGCTTCAACTTTTTAATTTACAAAAATTTGTGGCGAAACATATCAAATGAATCTGGAATGACTTCAAATTTAGCACACAAGTCATAATGGACATAGCAGAGCTATTAAAATTTTTGGAATCTCAATCCGAGTCCGATATCAATAAAGTCAAATCCGTGGTCAAACTTTGGAATATTTAGCCTTTAGATTTCTAGTTTTCGTTAAATGGCTATAAATTGAGCTACGGGCCTCCAAATTGTATTCTGGACACACTCCTAAGTCTAAAACCACCCAACGAATCTAAACGAATCATAACAATCAAATTCCGAATTCGTTTACTCATAAGCAAAATTTTCGATTGACTTTCCTATCTTAGCTTTCTAATTAATAGAGTAAATGTTTATTTCACTCCAAAACTACTATGAACCCAAACCTACCAACTCAATACAACTCAACACAGCTGAACAACACATAAATAAGCAGAAATGGGGGAAACAGGGCTATAACTCTCGAAACGACCGACCGGGTTGTTACATACTGTTCAGCAAAATTCCATTAAAGTTTGTGTTTTGTTATGAAATATTATAGTGGATGTCTATAACTCCTAAAGAAGTTACTCTCACTACTCTTATCCATTAACCTCCCACTACTTCTTACCATTATGATTGTAACTCTCACACCATCATAATCTCCTCCATGATCTCAAATGTTTAATGTCATGTTTAAGACATTCTTTGTATACATCTATGTAATACTATAAATAGAAGATGAAGTGATATTGTACGCACTAGAATACATAGAATAAATAAGATAGTTCACTCTTCCTCTCTACATTTCTTCTTTCATATTATTACTTTGAGCTTAGTTTCTTAACATGTTTGATACTTTAATCAATTATTTTATCACGTACTATAGTTACTCAAGAACCCGATAGTCCAATGTTATATTTTTTTACATGGTCACATTTTGACAGAAACTACACTTTGATGAAAATAAATGTGATTTTTGTTGTCTCTATATCCGATACTCCTGCAATTTGTTTTCTCGGTTCCTTGTTTTAAAGTCTCAATTATTTTGAATTCGCGTTGATAAGCTTGCTTATAAGGTGTAACAGCTCACCCCCTAGTGATATTAGCCGCTTTGACCTAGGCCCGTACAAGATGCGGATTTAGGATATTAGCTCTATGAGTTCAACATTTGAAGTTATGGGTTCAATACCTACTATTTATGCAATTTTAATGATTTTTTATACATAAATTTATGCACCACCTCGAAAGTACTGGGTTCAGTTGAACCCGGTAGTTCTATGTTGCATCCGCCCCGGACTGACGACTTTAAAATACGTCATTAGGATCTAAGACTTGTCAACTTATATACCCAATATTCCTCTTGTGGTTTACAAATATGAGACTCCGTCTAAAGTCTAGGGTGTTACATACACCTCCTCATATAGACTCAGCGTCCTCGATGAGGTTTGCCAAGAAGTCCTTTGTGATCATGGTCATTTCATCCTCCTCTAGATCAGCATCATCAGTGATTCTGAGTGTCAGGCTCCTTCCTTCTTGGGTGCATTCATTTTCATGGTTTTCCTTCTAAGTTCATAGACATCGAGACTTCCAATTAGCTCATCCAACTTAAGAGTGGAAATGTTCTTTGATTCCTGAATAGCAGTGATTTTGCTTTCCCAAGAGAAACCCTTGTCAAAATCTTCTCAACTTTGTCTTCTTCAAGAATAACCCTTCCAAGAGACTTAATTTCATTTGTCAGTGTGGTGAACCTTGTATACATCTCCCGGATGGTTTCGCCTTCCTTCATGGTGAAATTCTCATATTAAGAATACAATAGTGTTCCTCTTGACCTCTTCACTTGAGGTGTTCCTTCATGAGACACTTGCAGAGTGTCCAAGATTTCCTTAGCAGTGGTACAACTTTGAATTCTACTGTACTCGTCTGGACCAAGTCCACACACAAGCCATTTCTTGGCCTTAACATTCTTTTCCCATTTCCTCAAGTCCTCGACATTGCAGTCAGCTCTTGTTTTGGCACATCTACTCCTTCAACATTCTTCTTCATGGTAGCCAGGGACCATCAGTGACAATGTCCCATAGCTCATAGTTTTCTCTGATGATGTGATCTCTCATCCTATTTTTCCACCAAGAGTAGTACTAGCCATTAAAGACTGGAGGCCTATCAGTAGATTGCCCTTCCCAGTTTCTAGGTGGTGCGCTCATCTTGATCTATTCCTAAGGTGTTAGCCTCTTCAAGGATAACTTTCTCTGATAGAAATTGATGTTTTAACTTCAATACCACACAAGAAGGGAGGGGGGAGGGTTATTTGTGTGGTGTCCAATTTTTCGCTTAAACTGATTATGGAAGGACCTGGTTCTTCTATGTGTTCCTACTACTACTGTTGTGGAATAATAAGTACAGAAATTAATGAACACAAGGATTTTAACATGGAAAATACCCGGCTCAAAAGGTGAAAAAATCACGACCTACTACCCAGTAGGATTTTCTCCAAACACCTAACTACAACTCTGAGTCAACACAAAGTTTACAAACTCTTGCAAACCTAAGGATTAACTCTAACCCTTATAACAACCAGCCACAGGCTGTTGCGTCTGCTTCAAGTTAACTCTAACTTGAATAATACAACTCAAGTACCTAGTACAATTTTCTTCTAAGAAAGCTGAATGGTACAACTCAAAACGGCTACTACACTTTGAACTAGATATGAAGAAAGGCACATAAAACTCTTTATGGAGTTGGTTCTTCAATCTGGTTCGTGTAGCTTCAGGATCACACTCTTAAAACTTGCAGGAATTGCTCACAAAATGCCTTGCTATTTTGCTCAATTATTGCTTAACTTCAGTATGTGTGAATCATCTATAAAAGAGAAAAACACTAATATTTATAGAGTTAGTAAATAAAGATTAGCTAGAGTTATAATGATTTACTCTTCCTTGTTGGAAGAGTTCTAGTTGATCTTAACTTCTAACTCCTTCCCTATCGTGGATAGTGTTCTCTTTGATTAAAGATTCCTTCTCCTTATCAATTATGCAACATTTTCGATCAAGAGATATAAAATATACCAAGTCAAGCTTATATCCTTCACGTGCATCCCACATGCTCGAATCTGGCCGTTTCTATGCACACACGGGATGGACCTGGTCCATGCTAGAGTTCATTTTTGTCAGTTTTCAAAACTAACCTTCACTTGGGCTAACACCCCTAAACACTAAGGACTTGTTATGATTGCAGTAAAAGAAATTAGTCAACACCTCCATAAGTCCACATCGGCACCACAATGCCTCAAATATGTAATAGAGCATACACAATGATCACTGAAACATACACATGGACCAGGCAGTGAAAAAATATTTTTAAAACGGGTTTTAGAAAAGCAAGTATCAAAGCTTAAAGTTTCACTTACCTCGCTAAGAGGAAGTTCCCCAACCTTGCAACGTCTAGAACACCAATCAAACGGCCTCCAATGGCCTCAATCTATTTAAAATATTGAATAACACGTCCTAATTGATTTAGGTGGCTCTTCCATTCGAAGCAAACATCGTAATCATACCGCTATAAAATAACCCATAGAAAGCGGAGCAACCTCCTTCATCAGTGGTTGTGAATGACTGATTTTTTCAATCTTTTCGACCTTGGTTTCGTAGGAGCAAATCAGAAAGATAATTTCTATAATCTAGGACAAGTCAAAATCACAATTAACCCCGGGTCTAATTAATAAATAATTTGTACACAAACAAGTTAAAAACGATTAACGAAAAATAGCTTCATGAGAACTATACCATGGCTTATACCATATAATTCTTTCACTTCATTATTGACATCATTACTACAATAACTATGTCAATCATTGACATAAGCATTATGTTATGTTTCCTAAATTCAAATGGTAGAAATCAAAACCGGTGAAATTGTATCACCATAATTCTTCCCATGACAAATTTAAAAAGTAGATTTCAACCCAATATTTCTATTTGCATTATTCCTATTACTATACAATCATGGATTCTATTACTATTTCCTTTCTTACTTTCTAATCATGACCACATTACTAGTTAATTAATGCTAACACCAAAGAAAATAGATGCCCTACGTTTTAGTGGAGACTTTGAAAGGAAGGGTTAGGAATTAGTTCCAAATTATTGAAATTTTATTATATGGACATAATAACCATATTCTGCAAAAAGAAAAATATCAATTCCATGCGTACCATTGTACAAAAATTGTTGGAGTACGTGATTTATAGCCCTTTCCTTCCACAAAATTTTACATACAATAGCGCTGGAACACCTTCAAATACTCCTACATATCTCTTACACACGACAACGATGGAACATATCCATACACCCCTACATGACACTCTTACGCACGGCGGCACTGAAATACATCCACACACACCCTACGTTAATGCTACATGCACTACTACTCTTGCCATTGAACTATCTTTCGCACAAATTGCTACAAACATTAGTGTATTGTTGATAATATGTGAATTAGACTATAATTATGCCCCTAATGAACCATATTTTGTGTTACTTTTAATGCAAATATTGATAACAAAATGCTCTGATTAGTGTTTTTCGTGCTTTGCAGGTTATATTTCACGAGAAGAGGACTTTGGAGCAATTTGGAGTCAACTATGAAAATGTGAGGCAAATCACAGTGATACCCATGAATTGCACTGGAAATTAAGCGAGAAAAGAACTGAAGACAAGGCCACCGCGACCGCGGTGGAAGGAACTGAAGCCAGAAAAATCAGCTGACCGCGGTCCTGCCGCGACCGCGGTGAAACACGGAAATTTCAGGGACTAAAGTGCAAAACACAGGATTTTGTTGCCCAAACCCTATATAAGTATGAGAAGTCCGCCCAAGAGAGGGAGAGAGCTGTTTTTGAGCATCAATTTGGAGAATATTTGATTGTGAGAAGAGATTTCAACAATTAGACCTTCAAATCTTCTTCTTTCATCTATTATTTCGAGTAGTATGATTTATATTAGGTTTTTTCTATCTTTGAGCATGAGTGGCTAAACACCCATTATTCTGGGGTTGTGATTTAGCCATGAATATTGTTATTCGACATTAACTTGACCTTGATTGTAATTTGTTCATATATGGTTGTTTCTTCAATTCTGTGTTTAATTGCTTAATTGTCTGGCCAGCAGTTAGGTTCTATATACTATCTATGCTATGCTTGGGAAAGTCGTGTATAGATTAGAGAAGAGTTGAAGAGAGTGCGATCTTAACCCTTCAGGGGAGCGGATTTGTGGTTAGGATAGGAATATACCTAGTCACTGTGCTTAATTAAATATCGTGATCTAAGTGCGTTCTAATAGATTAATTTCATAGGAATATAGGCGTTAATCTATTGAGAATAGGCGAGTAGTGCTTCGGAAGAAGGCTATGAGAACAATTATCGATTAATTAGAAACCATGAGTGAATTATATGAAAAGAAAAGTTGATTAGAATACAATACAAATGGTGAAACAATCGCAACCCTGGAATACTTGTCTCTACTGAATACACATCAACACTTTCGTTACTTGATAATTAGTTAATTCTTAGAATCGTAGTTTAAGCACAGTTACACTATTGGGTTTTGATTTGGGCCCGATTGAATAACAATTCAAGTAAATTAGTGAGTATATTATACAAGTCTCTGTGGGATCGACATTCGATTTATCATTATATTACTTGTACGACCACGTATACTTGCGTGTGCGTTTGGGAGAAACAAGTTTTTGGCGCCGTTGCCGGGGACTTGAATATAGATTACTCTCTAGTTTTTACTTTAATTGTTTATTTCATCTAGTCTAACGTTACTTGATCATTACTCTAATCTCAGGAACTTTGATTGAATGCGTAGGGTCAGAAGCCAGGACAGACTTGACGGCTTTGACCCCGAACCTGAGAGAACATTTCACATGAGACTGAGGGAAGCAAGGGATACACACAATATTCAGGACCTCATTCAATTCCCTGTGAACATGGCAGAGGAGCAGTACATGGCGGTTCAGGAGGTAGCAATGCCCAGCATTGCTAATGTTACCTCCAGCATCGTGAAGCCCAGAATCAATGGGAACTTTGAGCTGAAACAGAGCATGATCCAGCTACTTCATGCAAACGGGCAGTTTATGGGTCTTCCGCACGAGGATCCACAACAGCACATTCTGAACTTCTTGGAGATTAGTGATACTTATATCACTAACGGGGTCACACCAGATTATGTGAGGCTCACGCTTTTCCCATTCTCTCTGTTGGGCAAAGCAAAGCGATGGCTAAAGGCAGAACCAACTAATTCCATTATATCATGGAATGATTTGGCAAGAAAATTTCTGGCAAGGTTCTTTCCTTCAGGCAAGACTGCGAAGATCAGAAGTGAGATAGTCTCCTTTAAACAGAAAGCAGGCGAATCTTTATATTCAGCATGGGAAAGGTTCAAGGGCTTACTCAGAGGCTGTCCCCATCACAATCAGACAAATGAAGTGTTAGTTCACACTTTTATTGAGGGGCTCCATCCCCAAACAAAAATTGTGGTAGATGCAGCAGTTGGAGGTCAGGTATTGGAGAAGAATTATGATGAAATATTTGCACTATTGAATAAATTCTCCAAAAGCAATCCAGACTGGCAAGGTGAGATGGGAAGGAATGTGGTTCAAAAGTCACCAGGGGTTCTTGAATTAGACGTTGTCTCAGCATTGTCAGCTCAGATTTCTACATTGACTAACCAAGTCAATCAGATGACCCTGATCGTTAACAAGCAACAATCTCAACAATTGCAACAGGTCCAGCCGGTACAACAGGTTCAAATATTTTGTGAAATTTGTGGAGAGAGTCACCCGAGTGACTCATGCACAGCCAATCCAGAGTCTGTCTGCTACGTGGGTAATCCAAATAGAGGGCAAGCCAATCAATATGCGAACAATTATAATCCCAACTGGAGGAACCACCCAAACTTCTCTTGGGGTGGAAATCAAGGCACTTAGAGTAATTACAGGCCTCCAGCACCTCAAGCACCTCAGCAACAATACAAGCCACCTCAGGCTGAATAGTCAGCTAGCCTTGAGGAGATCATGAAAAGAATTATGAACGATCAACTTGCTTTCAATCAGAAAATGATGGCAGATAATCAGAAAATGATGGCAGATAACCAAGCCCAAATGGTAGCAATGAGGAACTTGGAACGTCAAGTGGGGCAACTTGCCAGTGCCCAAAACACCCGACCAACAGGGGCCCTCCCAAGCGAAACTGAAGCTAATCCCAAGGCATCTGTTAATGATGTATCATTGAGGAATGGGAGGCAATTGGAAGAAGTGCAGTCCAAGAAGAGGAAACAGGTAACTTTTAATGAGAAACCAGCCACTATTGAATCAACATCAGACAATCCAAAAGAATCAGAAAAGCCAGCTGAAGAGGCGGTGGCTGAGCAACCCCCACCATTGGTTTAAAGGCCACCCCCTTCGTTCCCTCAAAGGTTGCAAAAGGTGAAAGATAATGTCGCATACAAAAAGTTCCTTGACCTCTTGAAGCAGGTACAAATCAATATTCCACTGGTTGATATTCTGCAGGAGGTGCCCAAATATGCTAAATACATTAAGGACATTGTGGCAAATAAAAGAAGGCTGACTGAGTTTGAGACCGTGGCGCTCACTGAGGAATGTCGCTCGAGAATTCAAAGCAAGCTACCTCAGAAATTAAAAGATCCTGGTAGTTTTACTATCCAAATCTCAATTGGTAAGCATGCAGTCGGGCGAGCTTTGTGTGATCTTGGGGCAAGCATTAACTTGATGCCACTATCGGTGTTCAGGCAGTTGGGGTTGGGTAAGCCACGCCCAACAACAGTGATCTTACAGTTGGCTGATCGCTCCCTTGCTCATCCTGATTGAGTGATCGAAGATGTACTGGTTCAAGTGAGCTCCTTCATATTCCCAGTTGATTTCATTATCTTGGATTATGAGCCTGATCAGGAAGTCCCATTTATTTTGGGGCGTCCCTTCTTAGCCACAGGCCGAGCTATTATTGATGTGTGTGAAGGAAATATGACGATGCGGGTTGGTGATCGAGTGGAGGTGTTTAATATCTATAAAGCACTCAAATTACCAGTCCACTATGAAGAGCTATCCATGATTACTGTGGTGGAAAGTAAGGTTGCATCTATGGTTCCCTACATGTGTCATGTTGACCCTCTTGAGCAAGTTTTGGTGGGGGATGAGGAAGATAGTGAAGATGAAACAAGGGGAGAAATTGAGAGTGCTCTTGAAATATCCTGCAGTTAAATCCATGGGCTAGGAAGATTTGAGGAGTTGAACAAGCATGTGGCCCTGACCCTTCCTAAGCTTTTTATTGAGGAAGCTCCAAAGCTGGAACTTAAACCTCTTCCAGCACATTTACGCTATGCGTATTTGGGGAACTCTAAGACATTGCCCGTGATCATCTCATCCAGCCTGACCAATACACAAGAAGATAAATTGCTCAGAGTACTTCGTGAGCACATAAAGGCGATTGGATGGACCACTGCAGATATTAAGGGAATCAATCCATTATTTTGAATGCACAAAATCTTTTTGGAAGAAGGATACCGCCCGAGTGTTGAGCATAAAAGGAGGTTAAATCCCATCATGAAAGAAGTGGTGAAGAAGGAAGTCATAAAATTGCTGGATGCAGGTATCATCTTTCCTATTTCTGACAGCAACTAGGTGAGCCTAGTTCAATGTGTGCCCAAAAAGAGAGGGATGACTGTGATTGAGAATGAGAAGAATGAGTTGATTCCTATCCGCACTGTTACGGGATGGAGAGTTTGCATTGATTATCGAAGGCTCAACAAGGCAACCCGCAAATATCACTTTCCCCTCCCCTTCATTGACCAAATGTTGGACAGATTAACGGGGCATGAATATTACTTTTTTCTTGATGGGTATTCAGGATACAATCACATATTCATATGCCCAGAGGATCAGGAGAAGACCACGTTTACTTGTCCTTATGGCACCTTCGCCTTGAAGCGAATGTTGTTTGGTATTTGTAATGCACCAGCCACCTTCCAGATATGCATGATGGCTATTTTCACTAGTATGGTGGAAACATTCGTGGAGGTGTTCATGGATGACTTCTCAGTCTTTGGGTCATCGTATGATAATTGTTTGACAAATCTGAGCATGGTGTTGGCCCGTTGTGAAGAAATGAATCTAGTCTTAAATTTGGAGAAGTGCCACTTTATGGTGCAGAAAGGCATCGTGTTGGGTCATAGAGTGTCTAAGAGTGGCATCGAAGTGGATAAGGCAAAAGTGGAGGCAGTTGAAAAGCTACCTCCACCAATTTCTGTGAAGGGTGTACGGAGTTTCTTGAGACACGCAGGATTCTATAAGCGCTTTATTAAAAAAAATTCTAAAATTGCTACTCCTTTGTGCAAGTTGCTGGAAAAAGATGTCAAGTTCAATTTTGATGCAGCCTGCCTGAAGGCATTTGAGGAGCTTAAGAAGAAATTGGTAGCTGCCCCCAAAATTGTTGCACCTGATTGGTCCGAACCATTTGAACTTATGTGTGATGCAAGTGACCATGCAGTGGGGGCAGTGCTTGGACAAAGGAAAGACAAGGTGTTTTACTCCATTTACTATGCGAGTAAGACCCTTGATGATGCACACCAGAACTACATCACCACTGAAAAAGGAGCTGCTAGATGTGGTGTGGGCCTTTGAAAAATTTCGGGCATACTTGGTGGGAACGAAAGTCATAGTCCACACAGATCATGCACCAATCAGGTATCTATATACAAAGGAAGAATCTAAAGCTAGATTGATGTGCTGGGTTTTATGGTTGCAGGAATTTGATGTGGAGATATGAGACCGGAAAGGCACTGAAAACCAAGTAGCTGACTATCTGTCAAGGCTGGAAAATCATGACCATGTGGATGAGGGTGAAGAATTTAATGAAGTGTTTCCTGATGAGAAACTTTTTTCTATAACCCAAGACCCTCCTCCATGGTATGCTGACTTTGTGAATTATCTGGTGAGTGGGGTACTTCCTCCGGAAATGGAATCTGAGGCAAGGAAGCGGTTCTTACGTGATGTGAAGTTTTACTAATGGGATGAGCCATATTTATACAAGGAATGTGGTGACCAGTTAATGAGGAGATGTATTCCTGATAAAGAGGTGGAACTGGTGTTGTATGATTGTCATGCCTCACCTTATGGGGGCCATCATGGTGGAGATCGAACAGCGGCGAAGGTGCTACAGTCTGGGTTCTTTTGGCCAACTCTATTCAAGGACGCCCATGCGTTTGTTAAAAAGTGTGACCAGTGCCAGAGAACATGAACGATCACGAGGAAGCACGATATGCCCTTGAACATTATCCTGGAGGTAGAGATTTTTGATGTGTGGGGGTTAGATTTTATGGGTCCATTCCCACCATCTAAAGGAAACAAATACATTCTACTGGCAGTTGACTACGTGTTGAAATGGATGGAGGCAATTGCATTGCCAACAAATGATGCCATGGTTGTAGCTGCGTTTATGAAGAAGAACATATTCTCGAGATTTGGGACTCCACGTGCCTTGATCAGTGATGAAGGAACCCATTTTTGCAATCGGTTGTTGAATAACCTTTTAGCTAAATATGGAGTCCGTCATCGAGTTGCAACAACATATCACCCCAAAACAAGTGGACAAGCAGAGGTCTCCAACAGGGAAATAAAGCAAATATTGGAGAAAACGGTGAGTGTGAACAGGAAGGATTGGGCCGCAAAGTTAGATGATGCCTTATGGGCATATAGGACGGCTTACAAAACGCCAATTGGGGCGTCACCGTACAAGATGGTTTATGGGAAGGCATGTCACTTGCCCGTTGAGCTCGAACATAAAGCGTATTGGGCCATCAAAAAGCTAAACATGAACCTTGAAGCCGCGGGTGAGAAAATATTGCTGCAGTTGGATGAATTAGATGAGTTCAGGATGCACTCGTATGAAAATGCCAAACTTTACAAAGAAAAGACCAAGAGATGGCATGACAAGCATATTAAGCCACGACAGTTCGAGCCAGGCCAACATGTATTGTTATTCAATTCTAGGCTGAGGTTGTTTCCTGGAAAGCTGAAATCGAGATGGTCAGGCCCATTTGAGGTGGTAAGATTCACTCCATATGGTGCGCTTGATATGCGAGATATACATGGTGAAAGAACATTTTTGGTGAATGGCCATAGAGTCAAGCACTATTGGGGTGGTACCATGAATCGTGAGAAGACCAAGGTCGTCCGTGCTAATTAGTGGGGCGAGACTCTGCGTCGTGCCGTGACGTTAAATCAGGTGCTTCATGGGAGGCAACCCATTGATTGTTGTACTCGTCGTGTTGCGACGTTAAATCAGGCGCTTCGTGGGAGGCAACCCATGATAGTAGTATTTTCTTAACATAGTTTTGAGTGTGCAGGGTAATTGTGGAAGTGTGTTGAGCAAAAGCCTGGGGCATAGAACAAATTTGGTAAGGTGAAAACGAGGTTAAAACTAAATAAAATTCAAAACCAAGTTGAAAGCCTCGGAAGACCGTCACCGCGGTGCAAACGCGGCGAAATAGCTCCTCTGAATCTCGTGGCGACCGCGGCGGACCGCGGTAAAATGTCTTCTTTGAACCTCGGCGGACCGCTGCGCGACCGCGGTGAAAGACCCCCTCTGAACCTCGGCGCGACCGCGGAGGACTGCGGCGCGACCGCGGTAGAAAAATCTTTCTGAATCTCACCGCGGCCGCGGTCGACTGCGGCGAGCCATTTCCTGCCCAGGTGCGTCTGAAAAGTTAAAAAAAATTATTTTATTTTATTTTATTTTTTATTTCACCTTTCTCTTAAAACCCACTAACCCCACCAACCCCTCACCTCCCCTAAATTTTCCCCTTCCCTCCCCAACAAAACAAACTCTCTCCTTCTCTCCCTTTTCCCCTTCTCTCTTCTTCTTCCTCCCACTACTCATCTCTTTCCCCCTCCCACCCAACAAGAGTTCGTCCTCTCCCTCCCTCCTTCCCCTCACTTCACCATTGTTGGCTTCTTCAAGTAAGTTTCTCTTTTTCTCTTCTTCTTTTTGTAATTTTTGCTTTTTAATTAGTTTTTATTTTGTAGTATATCTTGGAGATTTTTTGATAATGGTAGTTTCCCACCAAGTATTGAGTAGTTATATGGTGGGTGTGGCCACTTTGGGGTCAAGTTATGATGGTTGGGGGTGTGTTTAACATTAGTAGTATCTTGTGTAGGGTGGGGTGGTTAATGAGGCCTGGGTGTTGAATAATGGACTAATTTACTCTATTTTGGGGGCCTATGTGGGTCGTTTGTGTTAATAATTGGGGGGACATTAATGTAGTTGGGGGCCTAAGTGGGTTAGTATGTTGGAAGTTGAGGAGAATTTAGTAACAATGGGGCTTGTGTGTATGTGTTAACAATTGTGCCCACCTAATGTTTGTGCATTGGCCACTTTTGGCGAGTTTGGGTTGTTTGGTGACCGTCGGGTGGTGAAGTTTGAGTAATCGTCCGACTGGCACATTTCTAGGCTCCCCCTAAATGTTGTCCCTCTTTGGTTGCAGGAATCATGGGCCCCCGCAAGCGCAGAAACACTGGCAGCACTTCAGCACCAACCTATGACGCCACCCGCTTTGAGTCCCAGGAGGCTGAGGACCGGTTCAACGCCAAGATTTCCAAGAACTTAGTCCCCGAAGTGCCCATAGACCAGGAAGCCCTGCAATCTGAAAACTCGGCCATGTATGAGGAGATCCAAAGGCGCGGGTTGGGCTTCTTGTTTGAGGAGCCAGAGACTGCTAACATCATGATGGTCCGGGAGTTCTATGCGAAATGCTTGGAACATATGCTCTACTCTGTCATTGTTAGGGGCAAGGTGGCAGAGGCCTCCATGGAGGCAATTCGTCAGGTCTATAGGCTGTCGCATTTCACCGGTGAAGTTGATTACTACCGGGCCTACCAGTCTCCGGTGGTCAATTGGAACATGCTTATCGAATCTATATGTCTGGGTAGACGGCCTACCTGGGTTAAGGAAAACATCACACTCAATTCTAACTCTTTCACCTGGGAGGCCAAGTGCTGGTTCACAGTGATATGTAGCCATTTCTTGCCCACCACCAATACCACTGATGTCAATGGCCCTCGGGCGATAATGGTGTGGTGCTTTGTCAATGGGAGGGACTTCGACGTTGCCCGGGTGATTGGTGATGAAATATTTATCCGGTCGCCCGAGCTGACCAAAGGGTTCTACTTTCCCTCCCTTATCACGAGGTTGTGAAGATTGGCGAATGTGCCCGAAAGGCCTGGTGATGGGAAATTGCCGAAGAACGCCTCCTTCAGAGCTGCAAAGATAAATGTGGGCAAAGACGTTGTCGCGCCCATATAAATTGATGATGATGATGCGGTCCCACCCCCTGTTGCACCACCGCGGAGGTCCCATGATGGGTCAGGTCCCTCTAGGTCCCGGTCTGGCGCTAGAATGCCCACTCTGGAGGAGGAGGTGGCTGATTTGCGCACTTCAGTGGATGGCCTTCACGTACGGTTGGATGCAATGTCCAAACGGCAGGCTAAATCAGAGAGCAGATTTATGGCGTGGTTCCGCGCAATTGGGAGGGCCTGCAATATGGACCCAACCTCCGTCTCCGACTCCGAGTGAACTCCAGGAAAGTTTCCTTACCCCTCTATGCTTTTATTGTCATTTGTCACGAGGACATGCCATATTTTTAAGTGTGGGGTGGGAGACTTAATTGTTGTTGTTGTATAATTGTACCGGTTATGTGACTTGTGTATATTTGTGGTTTCTTCTAGTTGTGGTTTGTTAATTCGCCTTGGCCCGAAGACGGACACCTATCGACGGGTCTCTTGAGGGTTTAAGTCGAATATAAAAAATAACATAAAAACTATAAAATGTAGGAGACTCTTCCTGATGACGGACCACTCAGACAGCCTTCTTGAGTGAAGTAGTCTAAAGAAAAGACCAAAAAGATTTTTTATTTTCTTTTTAGGTAGTGTAGTAATTCCCCCCTTGGTTTTTATTTTGACCATGGTTTTTTTCCAAGGGTTTAGCTTGAACCGGGTTAGGTAGATTTGTTTTTCTTTTTTGTAGTAGTGATTAGGAATCTCTTGGGAAAGAAGGGCAAAGGCGAGAATGCACCCCTCAATGTATACACATGACAACAATCGAAACGAACTCTAGGGTGTGACGCTTAGGCTCACTTGTAGACTCATGTATAATGCCTTAATTTTGCACACTGTGTCTAACTTGAATACTCACTTGAGTGTGTTAATGAACCAATTCGGAATGGATTATGTGCCATGTGTGTGTGAGGTAATTACATCTTATTCTATGTCTGCATATGATACCTAGAACTTGCCCTATGTGTGTACGAAGTGAAATAGAAGTTTGTTTGGTCTTAGAAAGGATATAGGCAATTCATTGTGAAGCTTGCATAAATGTATCTCCACCGGTAAACAATGTACCATAGTTAACCCCTTTTGAACTTAAAGCATGTTTCTTTGATAACCATATAACGATCCTTATCCATGTGTTGAATAGCTTGACTGTTTGAACCCTGTACCTCCTATGAGCACTTGAATTGTTAGAAAATATATAAAAGTCAAAGTGTGGGATGGTAGTGTGGTCGGCAAGGAAAATCATGGAAATAGAATAAAAGGTGCAATGGTATAAAAGAAAAATAAAATAAATGGAAGAAGTGAAGCCACTTAGAAAAAAAAAAGAGAAAGAAAAAGGACAATGAAAACACGTAGTCCTAAATATTGAGTGGCAAGAAAAAGACAGTTGCACCTAAGAAAAGTGGGGTGAATTATGAAACAAAATGTGGAAAACAAGTTAGCTGAGCAAGGAAAATGGGTTGAATGTTGAAATCAATGTATTAAAAGTGTTTAGGGAGTTTAGTCACTATATCCAAATGTATCATACCCGTCCCTTAGCCTATATTATAACCACATAAAGACATATTGATCTTAGATTGAATGAACTCGATTAGTAGAGTATTACACTACGGGCAAGCCTATGGCGTATCTGTGTGACATATGAATGTTCTTTGTTGAGAGTGAGTGAATTCTTTCCATCTAAAGTTCCTGTTGTTCTGATTTTATCTTTGTGGAAGAGTGTTTCTTGTAAAATGACAGGTGTGGCATAAAGGAATAATGCATGAGATGATTATGCCTAAAAGTGTGGTTTAGCTGCTCGAGGAAGAGCAAAGGTTTAAGTGTGGGGTGTTGATAATAGGTGAATTAGACTATAATTATGCCCCTAATGAACCACATTTTGTGTTGCTTTTACTGTAAATATTGATAACAAAATGCTCTGATTAGTGTTTTTCGTGCTTTGCAGGTTATATTTCACGAGAAGAGGACTTTGGAGCAATTTGGAGTCAACTATGGAAATGTGAGGCCAATCACAGTGATACCCATGAATTGCACTGGAAATTAAGCGAGAAAAGAACTGAAGACAGGCCACCGCGGCCGCGGTGGAAGGAACTGAAGACAGGCCACCGCGGCCGCGGTGGAAGGAACTAAAGCCAGAAAAATCAGCTGACCGCAGT
The DNA here is from genome assembly GCA_005239495.1 of Nicotiana undulata. Lineage (NCBI taxonomy): Eukaryota > Viridiplantae > Streptophyta > Magnoliopsida > Solanales > Solanaceae > Nicotiana > Nicotiana undulata. The sequence goes on from ML262084.1 coordinate 89,773, forward strand.
CCTGCCGCGACCGCGGTGAAACACAGAAATTTCAGGGACTAAAGTGGAAAAACACGGGATTTTGTTTCCCAAACCCTATATAAGTATGAGAAGTCCGCCCAAGAGAGGGAGAGAGCTGTTTTTAGCATCAATTTGGAGAATATTTGATTGTGAGAAGAGATTTCAACAATTAGACCTTCAA
>ML262085.1:0-17827 GCA_005239495.1 Nicotiana undulata
TTCCGCTCTTGCGACCACTTAAGCGCACCTGCGATCCCCTTCACACACAGCCAAACTCCGCACTTGCGAATGCACCTTCCGCACCTACGACCTCGCAGGTGTGACAATTTCCTCGCCCCTGCGACCCCTTCACACTCAGCCAATCCTCGCACCTGCGGAGCCTAATCCGCTCCTGCGGGACCGCGCCTGCGGCTCCCTTTCCGCAGGTGCGAAAACACCAGCAACAGCAAATCCAGTTTCACCAAAATCACTCCAAACTTCCCGTTAAACGCCCGAATTCAAACCCGAGCCCCTCGGGACCCCAACCAATCTTACCAACATATCCCTTAACATCATTCAAACTTATTTGCACTCTAAAAANCTGTTCTTAAGGACTAAGTGACTAAATTCTCATTTAACCCTTTCTATTTCAAGCCTATCAACTCTAACACATTAATAATAGAATAACCGACATATAATAAGCCACTAACAACAGTTATAATGTAGGTTTCGCGTAACGACAGACCGGGTCGTTACAACTACAAGCCAAGGCTAACTATTGTGCTATCTCTCTCTTGCTCATTTTGTGTTCATTATCTTTTCACTGGTATGTCCTGATTTCAATTCAATCCTCCAAAACAACATGATTTTGTTATTACTTCAATACATCTTGTTCTTAGTTTGTTTTTACCTATGGTTCTACTGTTCAACTTGCAATTAATATGCCTGCTTTCACGACCTATTACATGTCTCTGAATGTGTCCCCTCCCTTAGACTCAGCGTGCTTATATCTCTTTTAGGTTCTACTCCAATGTTCCCTGATGATAATCTAAACCTATGTGTGGTAATGCATCCTGCACTTTGTGATTGCTTTGTTCCTGTGTAACTTCTAAATGCCTATTATACCTTGGGCCTATGAACTCCTTAGGACATCTCTGATTTTGAATCCATGTGTAACTTTGATTCCTGTGTGCTCACACTTACATGCTTCATATTTGTTCCCAATTCCCCATTACCTTGTGTGTAGTTGCTGAATTTATTTTAGTCCTGGTTCTGTATGTGTTGTTTGTTCTGGTTTCCTTACCATTTTCAAACTGATCTTATTACCGCTTTTTAGAACTCTATTATTCCTAAAACAAAATTGTCTTTCCTGTTTAAACTATTTTTTTACTCAATTCCTGTCAAAACCCTTTTCAAACTTATCCATAGCACTTCACTTTACTCCTAGACTCTTAAGTTCCACCCCTTCAGTGTGAGCATTGCTTTGGGAATCTCATGAGTTCCCTATGAACTTTGACACACTAAGGCTGGTATTTCCACACTGCACATGTTTAAGTCTTGGTGACCATGTCTGGGTGTGAGCATTGCCCAGGAACCCACGAGGACCTTAAGGAACTTTGACACACCCGGATTATGAAAGGTTATGGCATATGGCATTATGGACTTGGAGACTTGGGCTTATTAGTAGGCTCCCTATAGTGTAACTTCTTCATTTTCTTATTTACTTATGTAATTTGTGTAGCACTGGTCTGTAATAACTGATTGTATAAACGATTCTGGGGTTGGATAGTGAAATGGGTGGGGTATGCATACTTAGTATAGGCACGGGTAGAGATCATGCCTATTGGATTTACTTTCCTTATGTGTGCAATAGTAACCATGTCTAGGCACAGTAAGCATGACGTACATATCATGTTGCTCAGCTTTACTGCACTCAGCATTCCATTACATGTAGAAATCCTGTTTACAGGAGTGGCTATCACAATATCACTGCTTCAACATTCTTATCTGCCATAATTGCATCACCTTAGAAATCCTGCTTTTCTAGGATAAATGATAACATTAACAACCATCCATCTTGCATTAGAAATCATGTTCCTCAGGATATTGTTTTCAGCATGTTCATGTCATTCATGCCAAAATCATGTGTTAGAACATACTTTGCATCACTGTATACATTGCTACGAACACCTAGAAAATCATGTATTAGGCTCAGCAAACTAACAAAGAATTGGTTATCTGTGAAACTGCTGCATTCTGCTTTAAATCAAATGTGTTAATAAATAGATCCTTCTAAAACACCTTCAGACACCAAAACGCTCATGTATTTAGAACATCATGTATAGGTCTTGCATCATCCTGCACCTTGTTTGCATTAGATACCATGTCCTTTTAGGATTGCATTCATATTCGCTTAACACCCACCCCTTAGCCTGGTTAAAGATTAAAACAGACTTACCCCTGCCCAACAACTATTTTCTAAAAACTGGACACTTAGAACAGTATAACTTGAGCAGTTTTTGGTACGCCTAGGCAAGCCTTAGGTATTAAACTTGTTAAAACTGAAAGTAGATCTCTTCACACATACTGCTTGGCTAACAACAGGTTAAAACCAGTATTCAAAAATTGGTAAAATTCCTTCTCTAAAAATCAGTAATAAAACTGCCTCGTTATTGCATTCTCACCTAGACATCATGCCTTGGGTCCTGAAATTAGAAAGGCCTTACTTGTGTTTGAGTCGTGCTAATTATGTGCATAACCTATGGAGGGGTCTTCGGCCTCATATCTGCTCCCATTTGTTTTTCCCCATATTTGCAGTCCTAATTGTCTTTGCTTGTCGCTTAGAATTTTGTCCTTTAAACTTAGGGGTCAGCCTAGCACCTCCTTTAGGATAGTAGTCCTAGCCTCCTCCGGGACTGATAGGATGGGATGAGTAATAGCACACAATAGAGTTCGTGACTAACACACGCTTTAATTACCTTCACGGGGTGGGAAAGGGTAGAATATGGATATGATGACCGGTGCGCTAATACCACGTGTAGCCCCTCTCTGAGGAGTGTCTATCGGGTATTGCATTGATGTGATCCATATTGTTTCAAACCTAGGATGTCTTTCTCTCAAATGTTTTATTAGTTCTTTCAAAAGTTAATAACTCCAATGCTTATTTGAAATCCCCTCTTATTTGAGCCATTACTTGCTATTTGCTTATTGTACAAATTCACGAAAACCATTTGGCCGGGAACCACAGTTGTGGATCCTGAGGGGTGCCTAATACCTTCCCCTTGGGATAATTTCAAGCCCTTACCCAATCTCTGGTAATGCAAACTAGTCTCATGAGTTAATCACTCTAGGTGCCCTAACGCACCTTAAAAATCGTTAGGTGGCGACTCTTCTTTTAACCCTCTTCCTTTAAAAGGAGTTGTCAGAATGTCATAAACCCGATCTCCGCTTAGGGAAAAAAAGGGCGCGACACACGCCACTAGATCATTTAGACACTCAACTCCCACATTCTTAGCTCCCTGTGGAAATCGATCCCGACCCTTCGGGTAAAAGATGCATCGACCCCTTCCTTGTTACTGTTTAGTGGTATAGGCGGGAGTCGGTCACTCGTCAAGTAAGATCTTAACTAACTCCTTGGCTTCCTGATTAAGTTTTGATTCCTATGAGGCTGGAAGAATCCTTAGAACTTTGCAAACCAACTCTTCTGAGGTAAGCACATTTCTACGTGATTTTAGATCATTTGTTATTATAGTAACTTAGTCACCATCTCCTGGATGGGCTCAGACTCCTTCATGGAGAAGATCTCATAATTCCTCATAAGTAATCCTATCCTTGATTTCTTCACTTGGTTTATTCCTTCATGGGCGGTTTGGAGTGCATCTCAGATCCTTTGCATTAGAGCAAGTTGATATCCTGTTATACTCATCAGGACCAAGTCCAGAGATAAGGATTTTCTTAGCCTTTGCATTCTTCTCCATCATTCTGAAATCTGCTGCTACAAATCTAGAGGGGTCCTTAGGAACAGTTTCATTTTGCGCATTTTGTTTGGTAGAGTTAGTGGACATTGGTTCACTATGGTCCATAGTTCATAATTCTCAGCCGTCAGGAAATCTTTCATTCTTGCTTTTCACCAACTGTAGTATTTTTCATTAAACATGGATGGTCTGGTAGTTTATTGTCATCCGTTAATTTCAGGTGGAGCACTCATTTTGTTTCCAAGATCTCTCTAGGTGTTAATCGTCTTTGAGGGAACCTGCTCTGATACCAATTGTTAATTTGAGTGCCTTTATGGATTACTAAAGAACTTGGTTCGTTACCTTACTCCTTACGTGTAAAGTAAAATAAGTAGTAAAGTAAACACATCAATTTTTACGTGGAAAATCACCCGGCTCAAAAGGTTTAAAAAATCATGACCTACCACGTAGGATTTTTAACTTCAACTTCACAAACAGTGAACCAAATGTATCGAATACAAATCTATAACTCAATACTCTCTCGTTCTCCTACTTCAACTATTTGATTTACAAGTTACTCTAACTTGAAAAACCAAACACTCACTCCAACTTACTGATTGTATATAACACTTTGATTATAACTCGATTTCCTAAAACATTTTTACCAGACTGACTCAAGAAGAACACAACATTGGTACTCGACTTGAGTGTGGAAAATGTAGTTCTTCTGTTGATGAGCGAAAGGATGATCTCAGCAGTCCAAAAAGATAGTATTTAAATTCCCTCGACTCCGAGATTTTTTAGGAGTCCTATGCATAGTCATCTTCTCGTTTGATAGGTCTCCTACTGCTCCGAGGGCTCCACAGATCTTAGGACTCTTTTCCCTCACTTATGCACGCGCATCTTCTTGGGCAACAACCTTTATCATGTTTAGCAGTCTTTTTCCAACAAACACGGACCTGGGTAACTTTGAAATAAAAGTTACTGTCTTGCAAGATGTACAATTATCAACCTTGAAGAGCTGGTTCTTAGAGCAGTTAAGCAGCTACGTTGAGGATCTGGTTCTTAGAGCATTTCATCTTAACAAACTTTGTTAAACATCAAAATCTCAATACTCAACATTTTAACACTATGATTCTACTGCACTTATGCAGCCTAAATTGTTGGACGAAAAGCAAATAACTATATATAAGTGATTAAGCGAGCCGTTGATAAGAACAACACCTGAAGAGAAAGCATCAAGAATCACATTCAGTGAAATAACCAAAACTTTCCGATCATGCCATTTACACCAAGATTCTTCTCACTCCTGATGTTCTTTGTTTATCTGATTTTATGTATTTATTGAGCTTAGCATTAAGAAATTGAATTGCAAGAAGAGCTTTGGAACGTAACAGAAAGATTCACAAACTGATGGCACCATGTCTTAGGAAATGAGAGAATTCTAGTTTTAGTGTATTCTCTACTAACTGAAATTCAGTATAGTTTCTTCTGCAAGTTTGGAACATGTAGCTATGAAAGTGTATTACGTATGAAGTTATCATGGCATTACAAGAGTTGGGTTATGTTTAGTTGGAGTGTCAAACGAGCGATTAGATCAGAAGTGGAACAGTGATATGGGTTAGCTGAAGTTCAGTTTATTAAACAATTCATCCAGCATATTTTTGGTTCATATAAGATACAACTAGACTTGCGCTGCTATTTGTGAATCAAACCTTATGTTTAATTACTTATAAAAAAAATTATTGTTGCAACTGGATCAATTGAATTCTCTTCATCGACAAATTATATTGGGCAAATACGGCAAATGTAATATTTAATATGTTGAAGTGACTAGTGAGGTAAGCTTTTAATGTAGTGACAAAAAGGATTACAAATTTTATTTGCCAAGGTCAAATCCAAGTGTGATATTCCAATAACTTTTTTAATCTCCTTACATAAATTGTTGGGTAGCCACTATATATCGATAAATCTGGCTTTTATTCTCTTGGACCAGTTTATAGTTGTCAAGGAGTGCAGAAATCTAGTGAGAGAAGCACTGCCCTCTCTCTACTACCCATCATCTCCATTACTTCACTAACTCGTGATCTATGTCCAAGCTATTCATAGAGCCTTCATTAATGGAGGACTCTATTCCACCAAAATCTCCTGACCCAAAAACAAACATATACGGACAAAGTGAAAAGGCAAGTGCAATCTCATATAAGGAAAAACTCCTTTCCCAAGATCCATTTACCTTCAACCAAGATCAAGGAAAATCAACTCTCCCAATAGCAATGGATTACAATGAAGACACGCTACAACTTATGGAGCAATCAGAAGCAGAAAAAGATGAACATGTAGTTACACCATCACCGGAGGATTTACAACGCATTTATGATCCTTGGAAGTTCTCCGTAATTATCAAATTATGTGGTAAGCGTATCCTTTACCGGTACTTGAAAAAAAAATACAGGACCTTTGCAAACCCACAGAGCCGTTCCTTTTAATTGATTTAGGAAATGATTTTTTCATAATAAAATTCACACAGGAACCAAATATGGCCAAAGCTCTTCATCAAGGCCTTTGGTTCATCAATGGTCATTTTCTGTCAGTTAAAAAGTGGGTTCCAAATTTCGTTGCAACGAGAGAAAAATTAAATATTTCAGCAATTTGGATAAGATTACCACATCTCCCCACTGAATTTTACGATATCAACATTCTGACTAAGATAGGAAGATTGCTAAAAATTGATGCCTGCACTTCTTCAACCTTAAGGGGAAGATATGCGAGGCTCTGCGTGGAAATCCCCCTTGATTATCCAGTTAAATCTTCCATCTCCATAGGAAAACATAAACAACCTATACACTATGAAGGAGAGAACTTCTTATGCATAAACCATGGCAGGCTAGGCCATACACGTGCTAATTGTAGCCACTCTCAAAATGATATTTTAACCAACACTGACTCAATTCATAAGGTCAGTAATACCAATTCTTCACTGCAAAATAAGATGAACAATGGAATATTGTTACATTCACAAAAAGAAGGAATCGACAAAATAGCTACAAAACTCATTATGGAAACACTGTTCCTTTTACCAAGGAAGAAACAAAAGATTTGAGGAAGAGAAATATGATACTAGAAATATTACGAACATTAATACTCAAAAACTTATTTACAAGGAAAAAACAAATCAAAACATCCACACAAGCACTAAAGACAAAGGGACTAATTTACAACTAGGAAATAAATTCAATATTCTTAATATTAACAATGAAAGTGGTCTGACACAAAACAACTCTACTAACAATAGTAATATCATCAAACCAGCGATATTAACTATGCAAAATTCGGATTGCATGGGAATTTCATGCACCTACATGGCCCCTTCTGAAAAGCCAAAAAACATCCAACTACAAATGGCAATTGAGGAACAAAACAACATCCCTCCCATCCACAGTTTGGAGAGAAAACCACTACTCTATCCAGATGAAATCAAGCAAAATCTTTCTCTTCTTAGGAAAATCATTACACCCCCTAATCCTAACACCCTTATAAAACACACGCAAACCCAATCAACACCCATGCAAATTGACAACAAATCTTCCGAATCAAACCTAAAAGATCTTCCCAATCAATTACCTATCGAACAACAAAAGCTTATAACTAGCCAAGATCAACACAATGCCTCGTCTATCATTACGCCTACAAAGAAGAATTCATCTACTAAGAATCCCTCGACAGAATCCTCACTCAATGGAAACTTACCCCCCAATCCACCAACGAACAACCTCCTAATCTACACCACAACCCCCCTACCCATGAATCATCAACCCCAATTATGGTTGGAAAGGGGTTTTATGGGCCAAGAAGCCTCCTTCAATTTGGAGATAGAGGGACAGGAAGTGATCATCATCCTTCAGAATCTAAATTTTCTAGCCCAACTGATAATGGAAGGCATGCAACTTGCCATGAACAATTATGTAAATCAAAGTTGGCTAACCAACATCCTGAATCCTCTAACTCCAAATTCATCACCAACCCTAATTCAAACAATGCAAGCTCATTGGGGTCTACCCCCTCACTTCATCCCAACACACGGACTACAAGATATACACAATACCCCCTTCTTCCCATCTCAAAATCCCGGGAAACCCAATCTTCCTTGCATGGCAACCCCCTCAGCAAGTGAACAATCCAGTGAACCCACAGACTCAAGAAATCCCAGCCCAAATGGAAATCCATCAACCTCCCAACGTACAAAACCTGGGAAACAGCCTACAAGGGGAAATGGAAGCAATAGCAAGACCACTAAGAGAGTATCGAGTAGAGTTCAAAAGCCTATGAGAAATTGCAATACTACTATACAAGGAGAGGCAAGACAAGAAGTTTATCATCAGTTGCCCAGCAGCATTGTTCAAGTGCTCAATTGACATAAAGACACCCCTAAATCCAGCAGTAGGAAAGTATGCAATAGTCCTCAATCCAACTCTGAGAGAAGTACCCCCACTAAGACTGGAGGAGAACCAAGGACAGCACCCATCACCACCCTTTCTCATGAGTCGCCCAATTAATTTCATAATATGGAACGTAATGGGGGCAAATAATGCCATGTTTCGTAGGAATTTCAGGGATATCATAGACACTCATCATCCTTGCTTAGTTGCCTTACTAGAGACTCGCATGCATGCACATGCAACAATCCAACAAGAGTTCAATTTTTCTGACCTAGTTGAGATACCAGTTGAAGGAAGATCAGGAGGGGTAGCCATAATGTAGATGCAAGACATGATTTTAATTGAGGAAGTAACTCGAGAAGACCACGAACTTCATGCAATGATAAAGGTATTTTCAAATCATACCCATTGGTTATTTAGCTCAATTTATGCTAGTACCTCAGTTACTAAACGTAATAAAATGTGGGAATAATTAGCTTCTAGGTATCAAAATATTAATGTCCCAGGATTAGTCACAGGTGATTTAAATGATGACCTATCATTGGAAGAAAAATGGGGAAAGACTTGTGAATTTTAGAAGAACCAATAAATTATGGAATTTTGTTCAAAATTGTAACCTATTTGACCTAGATTTTAAAGGCCCCAAATACACATGGTCAAATTTTAAAAAAAATAAAAAAGATATCATTATGGAAATACTAGATAGATATTTTGTGAATGAGCAGTGGAATAAACAATACCCCAATGCAATAGTTGATCATCTACCTAGAACTTATAGTGATCACAATCCTCTCCTAGTCCGTTTAAACCCTAGGTTCATATCACCACATACTAATATCACCACATACTAAACCTTTTCGCCTAGAATCCATGTGGTGCTCCCATCCCCAATTTCCTAATTTAGTTAAAAATTGTTGGCACAACAATAACTTTGAAGAAGCTATGGTCTCCTTCAAAGAAAAAGCCACGCAATGGAACAAGGAGGTCTTTGGGAACATCTTTCAAAAGAAAAGGAAAATATTAGCAAGGATTAAAGGAATACAAAACTCCCACAATTTTCCTAGTAGTGATTTCCTCTTTAATCTGGAAAACCAACTAAGAAAAGATTATACCGAAATTTTTCAAAGAGAGGAAGAATTTTGAAAACTCAGATCAAGAATTAATTGGCTTAATAACGGTGAAGCCAATACAAAAAATTTCCACAAATATACTTTAATTAGGAGAAAACACAATCGTATCTCTCACTTTAAAAATGAGGAAGGTCTGTGGATTGAAGATCCAGTAGATATAAGAAATCACACTCTCCTTTATTTTAAAGATATGTTCACTACCACACACATGCTTACGAATTGAAAAGATATTTGTCAATCTCCTAAAAGCTTTGATAAAATTAACCTAAGTCATCTAGACAATCCAATATCAAACCAGGAAACCTCAAATGCTTTATTTTCATTTAAGCCAATGAAAGCTCCCGGGCCAGATGGGATTCACCCATTCTTTTATCAAAACATTTGGCCAATCGTAGGAGCCTCCATCACTAGCTATGTTAAAATATTTTTCTAAACCAAGAAATTCCCCAAACTTTGAATAATACCTGCCTTTGCCTAATCCCAAAAGTTCCTTATGCAAACCAATTAAAGAACTTTCGACTTAGCTATGTAACACCATTTATAAAGTTGTAACAAATATCATAGTCTATAGGATAAAACCTCTTCTTAATAATATTATCAGTCATTTTCAATCAAGCTTCATAAAAAATAGAAGAGCCTCTAACAATGGTATAATTATCCAAGAAATTATTAAAAGGTTCAGAAATATGAAAGGCTCTAAATCAAAAATGATCATCAAGCTAGACTTGGAAAAAGCTTTTGATCGTATTGAGTGGTCCTTCATTTATAGGACAATGTCCTATTTTAAATTCCCCCTTAAAATCAATAAACTTATTATGAATTGCATCACTACTAGTAACATAGCAATTCTTGTTAATGGGACTAGCACAAACTTTTTTTCCCATCTAGATGCATCCGGCAAGGGGATCCTTTATCCCCCTACATCTTTGTTTTATGTATGAAAATTCTCTCTAGATTTATAAATCATCAGGTTGACTGTGCAAATTTGGACCCTATCTCACTCAACACCAAAGGTCCAAAATTATCTCATATATTTTTTGCCAATGACCTTACTTTAATGGCTAATGTTAATGAGAAAACTAGTAAAACTATATCAAATACCCTAAAAATCTTTTGTAACTTATCCGAACAAAAAATCAATGATACAAAATCTAAAATCATCTTCTCTAAAAATTTCTCCTTGCACATTCAAAAAGAAACAACCCACTTATTAAATATTCCAATAGGGAATAAATTTGGAAAATATTTGGGATTCCCTATTTTAGATAAATTCCCTAGGGCGAATGACTTCCTATACATTTTAGATAACATGAGAACAAAACTAACAAACTGGAAAATAGGTTGCCTTAATTTGGCGGGCAGAGCAACTCCTTCAAAGGATTTTTTTATGGGGCAGTACCCAAGAGAAAAAACGACTTCACTTAATCAATTGGGATATAGTTACCACCCCTAAGGCAGAGGGAGATCTGGGATTAGTTAAAGCAGGCCACATGAATAAAGTAATGCTCGCAAATCTTACCTGGCGCCTTTATAATAATACTACATCACCTTGGGCTCAGTTCCTAATTAATCAATATGCTTCTAATACCAATCCAAAAAATTGCTCCTTTATTTGGAGAAACATTTTGAAAGGTTGGGAGCTTTGTAATAAAGGAATGGCTTGGAATATAGGAAGGGGAGATCGTATAAAGTTTTGGTTTGATAAGTGGTGCTCAGGCTACAATCCCTTAGAAATAAAAAGGTCCCCTACAAAAAAAAAAGGAAAATCTTCTAGTAAGTGAACTCCTAGGCAAACATGGTTGGAAGCTAGATAATATTTCCTTTACCCTACCAAACTCCATACTGGAATAAATACAAAGCACTTTTACCCCTAAAAACTTTCCTAATCAAGATAAGCAATATTGGTTCCTAACAAGCAAATGGCTTATTTAGCCAATAAATTGTTGTACGACTATTAAACCCTAAGGAGGGAACCAACTCTAGGTTTACATGGATTTGAAATTAAAAAAATTTCTAAAAAATCACTTATTTCCTTTGGCTTTGTTATCACAATAGAGTACCCTGTAGAAGCTATCTTCACCACATAGGCTTGAACATTGATGAAGTTTGCCCGATATGTAAGAATGGGGAAGAAACTATCACTCACATCTTCTTGATTTTCCCCATAGCAAAGAAATTATGGGAACATTTTTTAATAGAACCTATAATCTCAAACGAGATACACTGGCTAGATTCAATTAGACTCATGAAGCCAAAAGAATTGTACTTGTCCCTAGATTGGGAGGACATATTCCCTTTCGCAATTTGGCATATTTGGACTAATCGTAACTCAAACAACATCAATAACGAGTCAAATGAAATACCAATAACTCTAACTATTACGAAGGCAGCGGAATTCAAATATCTAACAGGAAATACACTCCCAAATATCAACACATGCACTATAAAAATATCTTGAGAGCCCCCCTCCAAAAATTATTACAAGCTCAATTGTGATAGTGCCTATATTACTAATAAATAAAAAACGGGTGGATTGGGACGTATAATCAGAGATATCCAGGGCCAATGGATACTAGGATATCAAAAAAATACAAATCTTATTAGCAGCACACATGGAGAGCTATTGGCACTGGAGGAAGGTCTACGCATTGCAATCCAATACAAAATACAGCCAATTGAAGTGCAAACAGATTCCACAGAGGTAATAAAATTAATACATACTGATCACCATATTTACAAACATATTATTGATTCATGCATGTGGTCAATAGCTCAATTGGGGTACCCCCCCCCCCCCTAATCAGGCACAGTTTTCGTGAAGCAAATGGAGTGGCACATCTTCTGGAAAAAGACAGTCTCAAGCATAGAAGCATGAATAAATCAATCATCTTACATGCACCTCCTCCATGGGTAGAGAATGCAATGGAAGATGATGTTGTACGGAAAGTGCATCTTAGATCTGTCTCAGAAGAAATATGCAAGAATTTAGCTAGCATGGGCAATGTCAATGCTATTAAAAACTTTGGTTTGTTTAATGCTTTGCACAGTTTCGATCCCAATGGGATGGCTGTGGGAAATATATGTAATAGTATTTCGTAGTTTACATAAATAAAATCCTTATTCCAATCCCAAAAAAAAGTTGTCAAGGAGTGTTAAGTATCTAAATTAAGCTGAATATAAGGAAAAGGTACTACTAGACTTGACTCTATGTAATAAGATTCCCAGCGTAGTATGCGTATCCACGTAATATCCAGGTAAGGCTGACAAGTGGGCCGGTCCAGATCGGGACCGACCCGAGACTGCGACTGGGCTCTGGGCCTAAACGGGCCTGGACCGTTTATAGTCGGGGTGGGTCGGTCCTTAAGGTAAGTTCCGCGAGACCGGGACCGTTTGAGATCGGGACCGGACCGGTCCTAGGGGGCCTAAACGGTCCCAAACGGTCCCAACGGCCATAAATTTAAAAAAGAAAATTTGCCCGTTGGGGCATTTAAAAAATAGTCGTTTGGTCTGCCAAATAATCGTTGGCTATTTACAATATATCCATTTAACCCCTCCCCCCTCCTCCCAAACTTTGTTTTAACCATAAACGTTTCATAATTATACTTTTTCCCTATTTTCAACTATAAATACCCCCTCATTCTTTTATTTTTCTCACAAAATTATCAATCTCTCTCTAATTTTCTTCTATAATAGCTTACTTAATTGTTACAATTTGTGAAAAATTGTGACGTTGGTGAATTGAAATCTTCAAGTCTTCAACGATAATTATTTTTTCAACAAGGTGTTCGTCAATTCGGTAAACTCGTTCCAACTCTTAAGTTTTAATATTATAGTTTTGTTTGTTTTATTTACGTTGTTTTTCTTGATTAATTAAGATGGCTTATTCTTTAAAAAAATATTTAGTAAAAATAAGGGAAAATCCAAGAGTGGTGAATCTAGTAACCAATATGTTCCTCCTCCACTTCCCCTGGCTCTCCGACCCAAACCTCATACCCGTCCTACACCTGCTATTCTTGATAGCGATAATAGTTTATTACAATTTACCGAGAGTCAATTTTTCCATAATATTACACCTGGTGAACAATTAGACTATGAATATATGAATGCTCTTTATGGTATTCCAACTATTGATGAAAATGATGATGAAGAAATAGATTTTGATGAAACACAACCGGATGATGATACCCCCACTAGTCCTACTCCTAAAGTTAATCCAAACTAATAATAATCCAAATGATGCCCCGTCTGAACCTCCTGTTATTGCCCCTACTTTTTCTAGACAACGTTCCAAATGGACAGAAACACCTGTTGTTTGGCCATTTTTTACTCAACTAAGAGAACAAAATAATTCTAAGTGTAAAACTTGTGGCAAAGAGTAAGCTTTTAAATATGTTGGAGGTTGGGGGGAGGGGGGGAGAAGTTTGTCTAGACACATAATACTACACCCTCAAGATAAAGTTAGATATCTTCGTATGAAAGCTTTGGCCGAGGGGACAAGTGTACCTAGTCAGGTTGACCTTAGTACCGGGTCAAATCAATTTCAACCGGAAATTAACATTGTTACCGGTGGTATTTTATATTAGGATCCAAAAAAAGATTGGGAAGAATTGGCAAAAATGGTTATTGTTATGTTCTTACCCTGTAGTTTTTCTTCTAACCCTCACTTTGTGCATTATATTAGAAAAGTTTTTAATCCTACTTATAAAGATTTTCCTCGCACAATCGCAAAGAGCAATATTTATAAATATAAACATGAATATGAACAATATTTCCGCTATTTATTTTTATAAATTGTCGTGTTGCTATTACGACTGATATTGGTAGAAGTGGTAATGACTGTGATTACCTTACTGTTACCAGCCATTGGATAATGCAAAATCGCATTATTTCTTATAAAATAATCAATTCACGTCACACATGGCAGTTTATTTCTAGCACAGTTTTGTATATTTGTAGATATTATTGCATTAGTTATAAAATAATGCCAGTTTCAATGGATAATGCTACTAGTAACACAAATATTGTAACCTTGCTTACCACTACACTAATGTATTGGCGAAAAATATACTCGCCATGTGGGTCTATTAAATGGCAGCACGTGTCAGCAAAGCTTGGAGAAAAGTGAAGAATGACATATGAAGATGATATGCGAAACACCCTCGGGACCGAACATACTTGTACCGTGCCTATTAGCCACGGAATTGTCATCATAAATAGCTCAAAACAGGTGCGGGAGAATATCTCATAACTACAAATGAGGAAGGAATAAATTAATCCTGAATTATATGGGATTTATCATCATTACTTCATCAGTTACAAATCAATTATGTAACGTGCAATAAATGATTGTAACGGCCAGAACAAGGCAATTAATTGCAAGATTGACTCAACATGCACGAGATTGACTCAATAGGCACGAGATTGACTCAACAGCCACGGGATTGACTCATCAGCCACGAGATTGACTCATCAGCCACGGGATTGACTCATCAGTTATGGAATTAACTCATCAGTTACGAATTCCAGCATTTACACAGCTGTTACAAGTCTTCCAAAAGTAATGGATGGGTTGAGTAAATGCTCATAATGGACCCATTATTCAAGGAGAATGGTTACTTAAATTTATCCCTATAAATAGACATAGTTTTATCATAATCAGGGATCCAACTTTCGTCTCTACAATTCTATACATTGTAATTCATATCATCTTGCTTCCAAGTTAGCCACAGTTTGGCCCTTCAAGCTCCGTTCGGCTCAACATCCTGTCAAGGATTATTCAATAAGAATTATTTCTTCTCTGCTTCATTTTTATTATATTATCTGTCATTAAATTTATTTTCCACTTCTCTATCACGTTGTATTAACAAAAATTATATCTTTCGGATTGAATCGGTTGCTTGTGGCCCGTCATACAAAATTATTGCTTTGACCTTGAAAACTATTTTTTGGGGTAAACATATTGGTTCCGCTACCGGGAACTCAAGCAAATTTTCTATTCAATCAAAGATACTAACAATTTTTGTTGATATTTGTTTGCTTTCAGTTTAAACCTTCATCATGGCCGAAATTTGCCAATCAACACAGTTGAGGATAACCAAGCTTGAGATGGCTTTACCCTGAGAAGGAAAAGGCAATAATATCCATGATGGTGATATATAAGCAACAAGCTGAGAAAAATAGAGAATGTACATCGGCATATTGGTACCACAACTATTAGTACCGAAACTTATTAAAGAAGCTACGCCAAATAGTACCGAGACATGAAGTTCAGGTACATCAGGTAATTTTAATTTGCTCAATTTAGTTCTAACTTGACAGAAACAGATCAAGGAATAAGACGAGCGGATAGAACACCTCCGGGAATTCTCAACTATCCCACGAGAATGATATGCAGCACCGAGCTTTAAATGGAGAAAGGCACGGATGTTCAAATGAAAGTCAAAAATAGGTCCGAGCAAAGAGATGCGGTATTTTCTTCACGGGCTGAAAAAGATCCGAACCTTCTTGAACAGGTAAGGAATTGCCTTGCAAAATTAAAAATTTCCACAGGAGAAGAATGAAGGTTAGGAAAAGCAGGGGTAAAACACCCACGAGATTGTTTACAACGATACCACATCTGACAACTGGAAAAGAAAAGGTAGGTGCGGGATGGATAGTTAAAGACTATGAGGAAGAAGGTTCATTAATAGCTATGGACAATTATACAAATAATTTCGGATACAATCATTGAACCGAAAAAATAAAAGCCACGAGATCAAATGCTGAAGAACCAGAAACTATCATTGGCTTCCCAAATAGGAAGGTTTATGCTGGTCGAAACTCGGCATCGAGTTTAAAGGTAAGTTGATTAAACTTTTACGTGCTAATGCAAATTGCTTTGCTTTCCACCATTGTAAGCATAACAGGTGTACCACCGGAGATAATGGTTTATATGCTCAATATTGACCCGCGGTATAATCCGGTCAAGCAAAAGAAGAAACCAGAGCCAAATAATAAAAGATAAAGTTATGGAACCTCGAAAGGTCGATTTAGTCCGAAAAGTTGAATCATTCGGACTCGTTGCTAACATCAACCCATCATCACTTTCAAAATTCCGAGGAGAAAGATGATTGCTAGTATGCCACATTGTCTCGGATGTCTAGGTAAATGCAATCTTAATTCAAGCAGAGAAAGGTACACAATCTCTTATCTATTATAGAATGCTCTTACACATAGAAATTGCATATATGTATTTTGAGAAGTTGGCATTAATTGCTATTGCCCTAAGTTTAAGGCTTTATTGTCAATATCATTCAATTCTCGTAGCCATTATATTTTCATTATACAATATTTTGCATAAACGAGAATTGTCAGCAAGACTAGCTAAATGAGTAGTCAAACTTATGGAATATGATATTATTTATCAGCCACATACGGCAATAAAATCACAAGTCTAGCAGATTTCATGACTAATCTTTGCTTGAGCATATTACCTGAAGCTGAAATCAAAGTACATGTTATTTCTGAAATAATTCTCGGGATCTGGACCTTTTACACAATTAGTCCACAAGTATTAAAAGTCCTTGGTTAAAGACAATGCTTAATCCCTATCAGAAAAGGTATTTAGATTTCACAAAAGTTAGTTTATTACTACTAACAAAGATGAGTATAAAGCATATGATACAGGCTTGAATTAGCTAGGGACTCAGAGCAAAAGTATTGATTTGAGGATTGATCAAATCCAAGAAAACTATGCAGCCCAAGAAAATCAAGTCGGATGTGCTAGTCTCGGATCTACTGCTAATATCACTAACTCCAGAAGAAACTCCGGACTCTTATTGAGAAATATCATTTCTGGATCAAACAATATCAGGATCAAGTCATCTCTTATCTGGCGATCCATGATTTATCATCAATTAGAATGAAAATGAGTTAAGCCCGACTAATTTAATTTTGGCATAATAACTTCATTGGTCACTTGCAGGATGGGACTTTACCCACAGACAAGCACGCACTCGACAACTCTGAGTGTATCTCATCTGGTACTGCCTTATTGAAGGAGAATCATATTTGAGAATATTCAAGGCTCCAAAAGCTAAATGCCACATGTACCAAACAAACAAAATATATGATGCGAGAAATCTACAAAGAAAGCCGTGAAAATTACTCCGGTAATAAGGCAAGATATCGCATGGTCCTCGAAAATATTTTGGAACCTACGTAGTTCCCGGCCAGAGTAAAAAGTAAAGAAAGAGCTCTGGTACCGTCTCTATGCTGTAACTGGACCATTTGAAAGTCCATCAACAACGGAACTGGCTATCCTATCCGAGATTATTAAACTGGGGACTGTCAAACTATGATTCTAGTGTTTGAGTTCTCATACCTCAAAACTCAAACACTAGGGAGATTACTTATACTTGAAGATTAGTCAATCCGACTTGACATTTTAAGAAGTGATTCAGATAATCGATTGCTTTGGGAGATAAATTTCTAAGAGTATTCTGACATTATTTACCGCAATCTCAACTCAGTCAGTTGTATTGCTCATATCAAGCATAAAACACTT
>ML262087.1:542-33184 GCA_005239495.1 Nicotiana undulata
TCGGAACGACTTCAAACTTTGCAGACAAGTTATAATTAACACTATCGAACTATTCCCGGTCTCGGAATCCCATTCGCACCTCGGGAACATATCACTACTTTTCAAGCCACATTTCTAGTTCTTTAAAACCTCAAAGTCTCATTTTTTATCCGAAACCACTCATTTCAAATCCGTTTTACACCAAATTCCACAGATAAGTCACATAACATATAATAAACCTGTTCCGGGCACTGGAACCATAATACGGGCCCGGCAACATGGTTTTCACGAAATCATTCATTATCAAAATCCTTTATTATTTTCAGAAAATAATTTTCTTTAAAAATTCATTTCTCGGGTTTGGGACCTCGGAATTCGATTCCGAGCATATGCCCAAGTCCCATATTTTCCTACGGACCCTCCGGGACCGTCGAATCACGGGTCCGGGTCCGTTTACCAGAAATGTTGACCAAAGTGAACTATATTCATTCATTAATTATAAAAACTCATTTTCATCAACTTTTCACATAATAGCTTCCCGACTACACGCTCGGGATGCGCACGCATAACGAGGTGAGACTAACGGAGGCTCTCAGAGCCTCGGAACAATGATATAGCTTAAATTATGTAAGATGACCTTTTGGGTCATCACAATAATTTTGTTAGGAAACTAGGACATTTTCTAAGTTTTATTGGCAATATTCAGGTGTCATATGATTTGGAGAAGAAACTGAAGGAAACAAGTCAAAATGAGCAAAAATGATGAAAAATGACAGATGACTGATGCTCTTCGCGATCGCAAGGATTGGATCGCGATCGCAGAAGTCTGTAAGAATCTGAACCGCGATCGCAAATCTCTTTCTGCGATCGCGATGAAGGAAATGGTGAACAACCCTAGGAATTCTCTTCGCGATCGCAAAGTAGGGTGTGCGATCGCAGAAATCCTGAAGCTAACTCTATGCGGCCGCAATAAAGTTCTCGCGATCGCAGTGCATTAAATCTGGGCGAATTGGGAAGTTTTGACATTTCACGTTTTATCCCCAAACCATTGTAATACACGACCTAGCAGATGTTTTCAGTATCTTTGGCTAATCGTTTGGCATTGTAAAACATATTTTTTGTCTTGAAACAAGAGAAAACAAGTTTTGAAGCTAGGGTTTGCAGACACACTTGGGTTTGAAGATTTCAAGCTTGTGGTTAAGGATTTCTTACCCATTTATGTTTATTTCTGCATTTCCTTGATTTTTATTGAATATTTAAGTGTGTAGTATTTAATTACAACACTAATTCTTGTTTATGGTAATATTCATGTTTAAAGTGTGGATTAAATACCTTGTTTTGCTTATGTATTGAATGATTGTTAGGAAACTAGGACATTTTCTAAGGTTTTGTCACGAACCAGATTCCTAATCCAGGTCGTGATGGCGCCCAACGACGGGGTTAGGCAAGCCAACACAAGTTATACTAAGTGTTACCCTTCCCATTTAATTGAACAAGTCAACATTTACAAATTTTAAACAATTAAACATGATGATAGCTTGACATGGAAATAAAGCATAACACTACATGGCCAAAATAAAGCATACGCATGCCTGTACAACCCAAAACCCAAAATATATATACACTACGCGTGTCCCAGGAACTAGTGTCACGAGTGCCATGGGCATTCTAACAGAATATACAAAGGAAAGTAATATATATACAAATCCTCAGTCAGGATGAAATAGACGGGGAAAATAACAAAAGTAAGTGAAAACTCCATGGTGCTGCTGGGAATCGCCAGAGGTAGCAGCTCACCGTGAAGTCAAGTCCACAAGCTCAGGGTCTATCTCCGGTACAATAACCAAAAGCTCCGGCCTCAAGACCTTTACAGTTAAGTACAGAAGTGCAGCATGAGTACATATTAAATAAATATGTACCCAGTGAGTATCCCGCCTAAACTCGAAGAAGTAGTGACGAGAGGTCGACTCGATACTCACTAAGGTCCAACAGTAATAACATACGATAGAATATAACGAAATACAGTAGGCATGTCAGTAAATAAACAACAAGTACATATCAAAGCAGAAATTCGAACAACTACTGAACTAAACAATAAAGCACTTTCAAAGGTAAGACCACGAAACGAAACAATAATCTCAAATCCTTAGATCCGCTGTGGCGTACGGCCCGCTCCCATAAGGTACCTTCTAAACTCGCCGTGGCGTACGGCCCGATCCCATATATATATATTTCAATTTCTTTTCAACTCTGTCGTGGCGTACGGCCCGATCCCATATATATAATTCAAACACTTTTCAACTCTGCCATGGCGTACGACCCGATCCCATGTAGACATAATCACTCTCAAACCTGTCGTGGCATACGGCCCAATCCCATATATATTTCAGTTACTTTCTTCCATAACAAATTCCTTTCCTTTCAACAACTATCCATAAAGCCTCAGAGGAACAACACTATACAAAACATAATCTCATAGTACATATGGAGTCACAATGAATCATATAGAGCATTTCAAGGAAGCATATAAGGCATTACGAGGAAACATATAAGGCATATAAAGCATTGCGAGGGAGCATACAAGGCATAACTTAAAATATCTTGTAGGTCGTGTATTACAATGGTTTGGGGATAAAACGTGAAATTTCAAAACTGCCCAAGTTTCGCCCAGATTTAATGCACTGCGATCGCGGGAACTTGATTGCGATCGGGTAGAGTTAGCTTCAGGACTTCTATGATCGCACACCCTACTTTGCGATCGTGTAGAGAATTCCTAGGGTTGTTTACCATTTCCTTCATCGCGATCCAATCCTTGCGATCGCGAAGAGCATCAGTCATCTGCCATTATTCATCATATTTGCTCATTTTGACTTGTTTTCTTCTGTTTCTTCTCCAAATCACATGACACCTGAAAATTGCCAATAAACCTCTGAAAATGTCCTAGTTTCCTAACAAAATTATACACAAGATTAAAAATTAAGAGGATATAAGTTGGTAAAATACCAACTTATCAATCCCCTCCCTCAAAAACAAATTTCCCGAATTTACGATGACTCAGATAACATCTGTCCCAAACCTTTCTTCTGAGGCCATTTCTGATGTTGCTGAAAAACTTAGAAAACAGGTTCATATTGGTTGGGTCTGTGAAGGATATGGAACTGCTAGGGACGAGAAGAAGATGTGGTAAAAATAAAATAGAAAAAGAAAAAGAGAGAGGGAGTAAGAAGTGAAGAGGGGGGAATAGGGCAAGAATTTGTAAAAATGGTTATATGTGGTGCTGAGCCAGAAAAAGGAGGAAGAAAGTAGGGGGGAAGTGAATCAGGAGAAGTTGCTGAAGGGTGAGTAAATCTAGGAAATCTAACAAATGAACCTGGTTCATCTACTGAGGAAACCCTGGCGGATCTACTGAAAACGTTAGGCGATAATTACAATCCAAAAAAGAAAAGAACTCCTAAATCTCAAACGTCTGAGACTTCTAATATTTCTCTTCCAAGAGGAATAACTACAAGGATCAAGTTAGAGCAAAGTGAGGACGAGTTGAAGAGAGCTTTAGAGGAGAGTAAGAAGAAAATAGTGGAAAAAGGGATAGAAAAGGTTGTTGAGCCTATTGAGGCTGTTGAAGTGGATAAGATGGATCTGGTCTATCAAAGTGAAAAAGTGGCAAAGGTAGAGGTTCAGACCCCTAAGACCAAGAAAGCCATGTCTTCATTCGTTTCTAAGTTTGCTAAACCATCTATCTTGGCTAAATGAACCAGGTCTGCAATTTTTCCAAGCCTTAATTTCCTAGACTGCCTAGAACTTTCAGCGACCCAGATTCAGAATTTTTTGTTTGTTGCTCATGTTTTAACTATTTTTGTTTTATTTTTTGGATTGTGGCAGAATCGTATTCGCTCTATCAATGAAATCTGATGCTTTTTGCTCTGATTCAGTATCTCTATTTTTTTTATAGTTTGAATTCTTAGTTGATTATTGATGATTAATCCATGATTGCATATGCAGTTTCCCAAATGGCCATGAGTAAGCGTTAAAAATCTGGGATTCACACAATTATTTTTTGCAACTTTTTGATGATGCCAAAGGGGGGAAGATAGCTTGTGCTCTGAACATGTGATATTTATTACCTAACGAACCTGGTTCTTTATGATAAATGCTTAATACTCTAATATGTGTCACTGTTGGACTAAGCTGAAACATGCCTGATGCACAAAGTTTATCATCATCAAAAAAGGGGAATTTCTTGGCCCAAGAAAGGAAATAGTTTTTAAGATTGACAAAGGAACTCAGAGATGAACCAGGTCCATCACAGGTGACATAGACGAGCAGATTCAAAGGCACATGATATGAATATGTAGGAGATAAACATATTCTAGAGAAATTGAGATATCTTCTTATCGAAAAGATTGCAAAAACGAAAATGGAGAATGACTCCTTATTCAATAAGAACATAATCTAAGATATGGAAGGATTTAGGAGTTGAGTTTGACTAGAACTCTTTCACCAAGGAAGAGTATTTGATTAGGATTCTAGTTAATTCCTTATCTACTAAATCCTATATATATTGCAGAATGTTCTTATTGTTAAGATACGCACGAAGGCAGAAATTTATCAAGAATTCAGAGCAAAATTCGAATTTTGCAAGCAGTTCAAGCCAAATTGGAGAGTGCGAATCAAAAAACTACTTGAACCAGCTAGAAGAACTAGTTCCATCTTTTGTCTTTTAGTCTAGTATATTTGTAGTAGGTGATTACAAATTGTACCTTTCAACTTTATCTAGAAGCAATTGTAATAGGTATTGGTGGAGGCGGATGAAGAAGGATATTGTTGAGTTTGTATATCAGTGTCTCAACTGTCAGCAAGTCGAGTATGAGCACCAGAGGCCAGGTGGGTTGCATCAAAGGTTGGATATTCTGGAGTGGAAGTGGGAGCGGATCACCATGGACTTTGTAGTTGAGCTCCCACGGACTTCGAGGAGGTTCGATGCTATATAGGTTATCGTGGATCGGTTGACCAAGTCCACGCACTTCATTCCTGTTAGTACTACTTATCCTTCGGAGCGTTAGCCAAGATTTATATCAGAGAGATTGTCTGGTTGCATGGTGTTCCAGTTTCTGTCATTTCGGACAGAGGTACTCAGTTCACATCTCAGTTTTGGAGGGCCGTACAGAGAGAGTTGGGTACTCAGGTCGAGTTGAGCACAACATTTCATCCTCAGACAAACGGTCAACCGAGCGCACTATTCAAATTTTGGAGGACATGTTGCGTTCCTGTGTCATTGATTTTGGGGGGTCATGGAATCAGTTTCTGCCACTTGCGGAGTTTGCATATAATAATAGTTATCAGTCGAGTATCCAGATGGCTCCGTATGAGGCTTTATATGGTAGGAGGTGTAGATCTCCGGTTGGTTGGTTTGAGCCGGGTGAGGCTAGGTTATTGGGGACAGACTTGGTACAAGATGCGTTGGATAAGGTGAAGTTAATTCCGGGGTGGCTTCGCACGACGCAGTCTAGGCAGAAGTGCTCTGCGGACCGGAAGATCCACGATGTGTCTTTCATGGTTGGGGAGAAGGTACTTCTGAAGGTATCACCCATGAAGGGTGTTATGCGGTTTGAGAAGAGGGGCAAGTTGAGTCCCCGGTTCATTGGGCCTTTTTGAGGTGCTTCATAGGGTTGGAGAAGTGGCTTATAGACTTGCCTTGCCACCCAGCTTATCGAGTGTTCATCCGGTGTTTCATGTCTCTATGCTTCCGAAGTATGTTGGCGACCCGTCTCATGTTTTGGACTTCAGCACGGTTCAACTTGAGGGTGATATGTCATATGTGGTAGAGCCAGTGGCTATTTTAGGTCGACAGGTCAGAAGGTTGAGGTCTAAGGATATAGCTTCAATGAAGGTGTAGTGGAAAGGGAAGCCGGTGGAGGAGGCCACCTGGGAGACCGAGCGGGAGATACAGAGCAGATATCCTCACTTATTTGAGACTCCAGGTATGTTTCTAGACCGTTCGAAGACGAACATTTGTTTAAGAGGGGGAGAATGTAACGACCCGGCCGGTCGTTCCGTGAAATTAGCCTTGTTTCCCCTATTTTAGCTTTGTCATATGTTATTTAACCTATTCATGATATGGGGGATCGTTTGGTTTGGGTTCGGAGTGGTCGTGGTGAGAATTGAGACACTTAGTCTCTTAAATGAGCTTAATAGTTGGAAAAGTCAACCGGGAGTTGACCTATAGGTAAACGACCTCGGAATGTGGATTTTATAGATAGGATAGCTTCGTTAGGTGATTTGGGACTTAGGAGTGTGTTCGGAATGTGATTTTGAGGTCCGGAGTAGAATTAGGCTTGAATTGGCGAAATTGAGTTTTTGGCTATTTCCGGTCGGCAGTGGAAAATTAACTATCGGGGTTGGAATGGAATTCTGGAAATTGGAACAGGTTCGTAGGGTCATTTTGTATGTGTGTGAAAAGTTCCAGGTCAATCAGACGTGTTTTGGATGGTTTCGGCACCTTTGGCGAAATTTAGAAGTTTCTAAGTTCATATGCTTGAATCCGAGGTGAATTTAGTGTTTTGGCATTTTTGTTTTTGGTGTTTTGGTTGTAGAGAAATACTCTACGCGTTCGCGGAGGCTGTTTTGGGTGTTGGGGGATTTTGTGCGATGCGTTCCCTAGGAGGAGGACGCGAACGCGGAGGTTGGGGAATTTGTTCTACGCGTTCGCACCTGGAGGCTCGCGTCCGTGCAGTGTTGTGAGGCAGTTGGGGGCCCCAAGTGTTTGGCCTATGCGTTCACGTGGCAGGGGACGCGTTCGTGATGGCCTAGGTCGGTAAAGCTTCACGTTCGCGAAGCATAGGCCGCGTTCACATAGGGTTCTAAGAGGGGGCTGTTTGTTTGTTCTATGCGAACGTGTGCAGAAGGCCGCGTTCGCGAAGGGTTAAAAACTTGGCAGACAGACTTAAGTTAAAAATAACGAGGGTTTAGTCCATGTTTTAAAAAAACCATTAGAGAGCTCGGGAGAAGGTGAAATTTGAGGGATTTTCAGTGGAGTTATTGGGGTAAGTATATTTCACTCACATTTGGTTTATTTTCATGATTTAGTCTTGAATTCCATCATTTAATTGGAGATTTTTGAGTGGAAATTGGGAGGAAAGTTTAAAAATTTCTTTTGGTGATTTGAATGGGCAGTTGAGGTCGGATTTTGATGAATTTGATATGGGTGAACTCATGAGGGAATAAGGATTCTAGTTTTGTGATTTTTATCAAATTTCGATACGTGGACCCGGGGGTCAGGTTTGGCCAGTTTCGTGATTTTGTGTTAATTTTGATTATTCTCGAATGGGTTTTGTTCCTTAGCATATATTGAGGGAATAAATATGTTTTTGGTAGATTTGGAGAACTCGGAGACCGAGTGTAGAGGCAAAGGCACTATGGGCTAGGATTTTAGCCGGTTTCGAGGTAAGTAACATTTCCAAACTTGGTTCTGAGGGTTCGAAACCTTGAACTATATAATATATGACTATAATTAAGGTGACGCACATGCCAAGTGACGGGCGTGCGGGCGTGCACCGAGTGAATTGTGGCCTTGCTCATCCCATGGCACCATCTAGTAGCTATTACAGATTGATATACGTACTTCGATTAATGTGGTAAATGTGAATATGTTAGAAATCATGTCAAGTACAAATGCTAAGGCTTCACGCCAAAAATGCTGAGACCCGAGTGGTCGTATATTACTGTCTCATTATGTGATTATTTGATTTCATATACTCAGTCATGTCATAGCATATTATTTCACGCATCAGTCTCAGTAATTGTTAATTTTATACATATTTATCATTTTTTCGGGCTGATTTATGCATTTGTGAGCCATGTGAGCTAGACTGGAGAGTAATGACTGAACGAGTTCGAGAGCCTGTTATTGAGACAGTTATGATATGGGACTGCACACCACAATGATAATCTGATCATGCCTTCGTTGGCTTGATATAGCGCTTGGGCTTATAGGAGCCCATCCGGAGTCTTTACACCCCCATTGAGCACATTGATATTGAGGGATGGATCTTCCCTGGACATGGACCTTGTCCGAAGTTGATGATATGTGAGGGATGGATTGTCCCTGGACATGGATCTTGTCCGAGTGTTGTATCCCGGAGATGGATCTTCTCCGTGGGGGCTGGATTGGCCTTTTCCTTAGTACTGAGTGACTACGGTCACCGGTGTTCATGTACATTCCGGGATGGATCTTCCCTGAGCCTGAGAGCCATATACGGTACTGAGTAGAATTCTGTGTGAGGGTTGTGAGCACTGTGTGAATCTCCACACTGGTTTCATATACATATTGGCATGTAGAGTATACTGGTCATACCTGGAATATTTTTGTTCATTTTCTAATAAATTGTGAACATGTCTAATTTCTGTACGCTGTACATTATAAATTTCTAAGGTTTAGTCCGTCACTACCTCTCAGCCTATAGTTTGGGTTCGTTACTTCTGAGTTGGTGTACTCATGTTACCCCCTGCACCTTGTGTGCAGATCCAGGTTCATCGAGGCCCGGTAGCAGTGGTGTATTGGCTGACAGAGTCCCTGGAGTCTTCGAGGTAGCAGTTGGCGATCGCAACCTCCATTTCTCCTTCTTTACCTTCCTATTGTATTTTGTTTTCTCCATACATTATTATGTCAGCTTTACATTTTGACATTATATTTATAGTAGCTCGTGGCTTGGTGACACTAGATCTGGAATCAGATTTTAAATTGTGTTTTAATGATGTTAGACTTTCAACAAGTTTATTATTATCGGTACTTTTGCTTCTGAATTTATTAAGTTTTCTGAAAAACAAATTTTGCTTTAACTAAATCTGTGACTTGTCTGATTCCACGACAGGCGCCATCACGATTAAGTGTTTGGGGTCGTGACATTTTTAGTCTCAAAATCTATCTGTTAAAGGAACATAATTGTTGCTAGAATTTAGAGATGAACGATCTATGCGCAAAATAGTTTTTAATTTGAATTTAGAATAACTTATACTGTAAAATGCAAACATTCCGTCAGTCTTGTCTAAAGCCAGTAGGAAAGCACTGTCCAAATAAAAAGCCAGTAGAAAAGCAGAAAATAATAGATAGATACAACAATCATTTTCTTTCTCCACTTCTTAAAATAATGATCACCCAATAGAAAAAAATATACATTTTTTCCGTAAGTTAAATACATTAAATCATCTCAATATATGTGTAGAACTTTAGCACCATTTATGAACTAGAATTTGAAGACTCGGCTACACGTTAAATAAAAAGGTCAAAAGAAAGGTATGAGCATAATTTAATAAACATTTCAATGATGAATTTTATAGATATTTTGATAAGACTAAGTACTCGGGTGCGTTTTTAAGTCACTCTGCTTAACTGTGTATAAATACATATTTATTATCAAGAAGCTTGAACACTCTTCGTCTTCTATTCCTTTGGAATACATCTGTGCGAGTTTATGAAACAAAGGTTTTCTTTTTTATTTGAATAGTAAGCCAACTGTTTCTCTATAAAGATACCAACGGTTGAAAGACAAAATCAAACGCGAATCAGCAGAAACTTTGGTATTTATTTAAAAATTTTGTTATAAATAAAATATTTAAATTATTTAGAAGGGCATTTAAGTAATTCAACTTTTTGTTCAAGAGCTTCTAACTTTTATAATAATACTAGTATCTATGAACGTGCGTTGCACGTTAATAATGACATATGATGATTAAATTATTTATTAATATGAATGGACAATAAACATAATTAATGAGAGAAATTTTATGTTTAATAATACAACAATCATCTAAATGCCTAAAAATATTATTACATTAGCATAATACATAAATTTAAAATAAAAGAACATCATCAATACTTACTCAAATGATCAATTTTGTCATGTTAGTTAGATTAATATGTATTATTTAATGCGACGATATCTTAACGAACACTTTGTGGACATTTATGTTTGTGTATGTTTCCTCCTTATGCTTTGGTTGCTCTTCCTTAACACGAACTCGTGTTATCGATCTTGATATCCCTCTTGAAAGTGCAACATACAGTTGTAACGACCCGGTCGATCGTTTTGACAATTAGTGCCCCGATCCCCTAATAACTGCTTTTCCCATGTCTATTTCTGCTTGTGGGACTTGTCGGAACGTTTAGTGGTGAATTTTGGAGAGTTTTTGGACACATAGTCCTTATATGTGAGTTTAAGCTTTAGAAATCGGACTGTAGTTGGAACTGTGTGAAGACGGATCCGGAAAGGGATTCTGTCAACTCTGTTAGCTCCGTTGGGTTATTTCGGGGTTAGAAGCGTGTCCGGAATGTGTTATCGAGGTTTGTAGTAGATTTAGGCTTGAATTGGCGAAAGTTAGAATTTTGGCGATTTCGGCCGATAGGTGAAAGTTTGATATCGGGTTAGGAATAGAATTTTGAGAGTGGGTGTAGGTCCGTAGTGTCATTTATGACCTGTGTGTAAAATTTGAGGTCATTCGGACTATTTTTGACGTGTTTCGGCATCGGTTGTAGATTTTGGAAATTTCATAAGTTCTTAGGCTTGAATCCATGCATAATTGGTGATTTTGATGTTATGGGATGTGTTTTGAAGGCTCAACTAAGTTTGAATGAGGTATTAGGACTGGTTGGTAAGTTTGTTTGAGATCCTGGGGGCCTCGGGTGTGTTTCGGATGCTCCAATGGGCATTTTGAGCCTTATGTGTTTTGCTGGTTTTCTGGTTTTATTGCAGCAGCTTTTCCTTCACCTCGATCGCGAAGAGCAAGTGGAGGAAGGCAGATTTTTGTTCTCTGCGATCGCATAAGGTGGTTCGCGATCGCATTACTTGGGCAGCTCAGCCACTGCGCTCACGTAGAAGAGTTTAGACAGCAGGGATTTGAGTGTTACTCTACGCGGTCGCGTGAAGCCAACCGCAATCGCGTAGGTCTGAGTAGTTGAGGCACGCGTTCGCGAGCAGAGCCCTGTGTTCGCTAGAGGAATAAAATTAGGCGTGTGTTGGTTACCCTTCACGATCGCGACTGGAGGTACGTGATCACACTAAAGAAGAACTGGGCAGAACATAAAAGACCCAAAATCGAGGGTTTGAACCATTTTTCATATTTTGAACTTGGGAGCTCGGGAAAGTGCGATTTTTGGGGAGATTTTCACCTGGGCAATTTGGATAAGTGATTCCTACTCGGCTTAGACTAAATTCCATGATTATGCTCTTAAATCTACCCTTTATATTCGAACTTATGGTGGAAAATTGGATAAAGTTCCTAGGCCAAATTTTTGAGTTTCGATCAAGATTTTGATATCCTATTTGAGTAATTCTTATATGGTTAGACTCGTGAGTGAATGAGTGTTCGGAATTTATAATCTTTACCCGATTCCGAAACGTGGACCCGGGGGGCTTTTTGGGCAATTTTCCTATTTCGCGTATTAGCTTCAAACTAATTAGCTATATTAATTCATTAAAGCGATATTTACATTATGAAATTGAATTGAATAGATTTGGGTCATTCGGAGTCGGGTACTCATTGCAAGAGCATAGTTTTCGTACGTTAATGTTCCGTCGTAAGTTAATCGAAGTAAGTTCGAGAATGAGGTTATTTTGGGATTATAAGCATTATGCTACTTCAAACACGTGATGAGTAAATTCGTTAAGAAGAAAAGGTAAGCAAATAGAAGAAAATGAGTTTCGTCGAAGCTTGATAATTTGGGGATAAAATACGGTCCAAGCTATAATACCCTGTATTAATGGACTAGTGCTATACAAGGTACCATATGACCAAGATAGTATGATGTATAAGGTGTATTAAAAATGAGTAGTATTTTTAGTAATTTGAGATAATTCTTAATTACCTGGGTAATTGGTTAATTATTGTTTTAATTGTAAGATTAATCATGTAATTAAGGATTTGTGGATAATTGTAGGTAGGGACAAAGCCTCCCCACACGTGGCAACAAGTGGAGGATTTGATAATGACTTGGCTTTGGACAATCAATTAAGAGGACACATAGAAAATTCTAAGACACTCCTTGCAAATACATGGAAACAAAAGTCATAATACTCATCCCCTACACTTATCTTTGAATTAATACCAAACTTCATATGGCAAGGGAGACATAGAGAATGCAAAACTCACGTATCTTGAATTAATACCAAGCTTCATTTGGTAATGGAGTGATACGGAATGAAATGCCAAGAATGATACTCACTTATACTTGAATAAATAAACAAGCTTCATTTGGTAATGGAGACATACGGAATGAAAATCCAAGAATGATACTTTCTTATCTTGAATTAATACCAAACTTCACTTGGTAAGGGAGTTATACAGAAAGGCAAAGCCAAGAATGAAGGTGAGGGTATTTTAAAATTCATACGGATTTCTCTCTACTCCAGCTATGTTAAGGCTAAATTTTTCCTTCATTTTGGCATGATTCAGTAACTACATGTGTTTAAACGAGACATAAGGAGAAGTTCATACTCCCGAATTTATATGCATTATCCTAGTCTCATAAGTTACAGTATTCTCCCTTATCGAGACTTTATATTCAATTGAGTATTGTCTTCTTCCAGTCAAGAGAGCAGAGAGTATATATATACAATATTACAATATTTTCACTACCATCGAGCTATAATCGATGGGCAAGCCCCTATTGGGCAACCTTTGATCAGATGGTAAGTTATATACCGAGCCTACTGTGGTCGCGCGCCTATGAGCGAGCCCGGCTGGCCGAGATACAGAGCCTAGTATGGTCGAGCACCTATGAGCGAGCCTAGTACGACAGAGTAGTTATATATATTCCGAGAATTAAAGGGTCGGACATCTATTTTACTTGTTGTATTAAGAGAGTTGAGTTAGTATTAGCAGGTAAGCATATCTTTAGATTATCTTTGACTCCCAGTTACTTCAGCCATTATATTATAAGTTCAGTTTCAGCTTTCAGTTATTTTATTGCATTGCATACTTGGTACATTATATTATTCCTGACATCCCTTTTTTGGGGGACGCTGCATTTCATGCGTGCAGGTTCAGACAGACAAACGGGTAGGCATTCTTAGTAGGTGTTGCCCGAGTTTAGCTTTCGAGTTTAGCTTTATCGGTAAGCTCCACGTCCTTCGGAATTGCCGGGTCTAGAGGTTTTGTGTACATCTTGTGTATATACATATATAGGTTATGGGTAGGTCGGGGCCTTGTTCCGATAACATTTCATGCATCAGTAGAGGCCTGTAGACATATCCTGTCAGTTAGTGTAGTATGTTGGTATTGTAGGCCTTGTTTGTATATTTTGTTGGTTTGCCAGGTGTAGTAGTTATGACGGCCTTATCGGCCCGGCTTTATATTGATGTTTAGTCTGCATTCGCAGTTGTCTTGCAATATGGCTCTTGGCCAAAGTGTGACATTATATGTTCAGATTCCCTTAGTCGCAAGTTGGTACGCAAGGATAGGTGAGGCACAGGGTGCCGAACACGCCTCCCAGGATCGGGAAGTGACAAAAGTGGTATCAAAGTAGTTCTTTCCTGGGGAGTCTACAAGCCGTGTATAGTAGGGTCTTGTTTAGAG
The DNA here is from genome assembly GCA_005239495.1 of Nicotiana undulata. Lineage (NCBI taxonomy): Eukaryota > Viridiplantae > Streptophyta > Magnoliopsida > Solanales > Solanaceae > Nicotiana > Nicotiana undulata. The sequence goes on from ML262087.1 coordinate 14,088, forward strand.
ATGTGTGGTGCAACACATTGTATAAGCATGGGACTACAGGACATGTAGGAGTTGGTTACCTTTTTCCAAATCTGAATCGTGATGTAGACTTGAGTTATAGGAAATTTGAGTTAAACTTACCTGTTAGCGTTGGCATGCACAGATGATGGTGACTAGGAAGGCTACGACTAGCCAGAGGATATATACAACAATAGGTGGGGGGACTAGTAGGGTACCCCCAGTAGATGGGGACCAATCTGAGGCCTAGGGAGAGACCCCTACTCAGCCATTACCGGCTTTTCCACCACCTGAGGAGATTCCTAGGGAGACCATAATCTAGTTCCCCCTCTGCTTCCATAAGATCAAGACTTGAGGAGTGCGGTGCATTTGTTGACACAGTTGGTAGCTACCCACCAACAGGCTAAGGCCTCTGCTAGTGCAGGATCTTCTGAGGGGTCTGGGAGTTCAAGGGTCCAAGAGTTTATTGCTTTAAGTCCCGCAGAGTTCACGGGGATAGATCAGAGGGAGGACCCGCAAGATTTCATAGATCAGCTTCACAGGATCTTTCGGGTTATGCATGTCATGGAGAAAGAGGCAGTTGAGTTAGCAGCTTTTCGACTCCGCAATATAGCCATCCTTTGGTACGAGGGATGGGAAAGGTCCAGGGGACGTGATGCACCTCCAACAATCTGGGAGAATTTTTTGGATGCCTTCCTTGACCAGTACTTACCGCGGGAGATCTGACGGGCTCGAGTCGATCAATTTCTAGTCCTCAAACAGGGCAATATGAGTGTTCGAGAGTATAGTCTCCATTTTGACTAATTGGCCAAATATGCACCATCCATAGTTGCTACTATGTAGGATAGGATTCACAGTTTTATAGCAGGGCTGGCCCTAGAGTTGAACAAGGCATGTGCCATGCTGCATTGCAGGATAGTATGGATATCTCCCGGATTCAGGCATTCGCGCAGAATATAGAAAGGGATAGGCATCGACAAAGGGTACAAAGAGGACTGAGTCAGTACAACGTAAGAGGATGAGATTTGCCAGGTCTCAGGGAAGTTATAGGCCCCAATACTTTGAACGGTCACCTAGGCCTCCGCCACCTCAGCTACAGGGTTACAAGTATGACCGCTATACTCAGTCAGGACCAGGTGAAAGCTCCCGAGCATCTGGTTTGCAGCTATAGCGAGGTTCGGGGAATACATGGACATTTCCATCGCGGTGTGACATCTTTGGTAGAGGACACTTAGGCCAATGTTGAGCCAATTCTGATGCTTGATATACATGTGGATGTCCAGGGCATATGATGCGAGATTGCCCAAATAGAGATTTTGGTGGTATGGCACAACACGCGAATTCAATAACAGGATCACCTATGTCCGTGCGTCCTTCAGGGCGCGAGTCCCAGTCTTCGGCTGGTAGAGGTCGCAGTAGAGGTTCCAGTTCAGGTAGTAACCAGAATCATAGTTATGCTTTAGCGGGTCGACAGGACCAGGAATCTTCACCTGATGTTGTGAAAGGTATGTTGACCATTTTCTCTCTCAATGCCTTGATAGACCCAGGATCTACTTTATCATGTATTACCCCATTTGTGGAAGTTTGGTATAGTGCCTGAAATACTAAGTGATCCTTTTGCGATATCTACACCGGACAGAGAATTAATTATTGCTAGACGGGTTTACCGAGGTTGTATGGTGACAGTTTGCGGTCGTCAGAGCTCAGCCGACCTAGTTGAGCTAGAGATGTTGGATTTTGATGCTATCCTGGGCATGGACTGGTTGGCAGCTTGCTATGCCATAGTTGATTGTCGAGAAAAGACAGCCATATTTCATTTTCCGGGCGAGCCAGTCCTTGAATGGGTAGGTAATGTAGCGACACCCATAGATAGGTTTATTTCCTATCTGAAGGCAAGGAAAATGATCGCAAAAGGGTGGATTTATCATATTGTGCGAGTTAGAGATGCAAATGTTGAGATACCTACACTTCAGTCTATTCCAGTAGTCAAAGAGTACGCAGATGTATTCCCAGATGAATTTCCAGGTATTCCTCGAGAGCGAGAGATTGATTTTGTCATTGATTTGCTTCCTGGAACTCAACCAATATACATCCCTCTGTGTCGAATGGCACCTGCCGAATTGAAGGAGTTGAAGAAGCAGTTAAAATATTTGTTGGAGAAAGGTTTCATCAGGCCTAGTACTTCACCTTTGGGTGCACCGATACTGTTTGTGCGGAAGAAAGACGGCTCGCTGAGGATGTGTATCGATTATAGGCATCTGAAAAAGGTAACTATTAAGAATAAATATCCCCTTCCAAGGATCGATGACTCGTTTGATCAGTTGCAGGGGGCTAAATGATTCTTAAAGATAGATTTGAGGTCGAGGTACCACCAGGTTAGAGTTCGGGAGAAAGATATTCCCAAGACAGCCTTCAGGACTCAATATGCCACTTCGATTTCCTTGTCATGTTCTTCGGATTGATGAATGCACCTGCCGTATTTATGGACTTGATGAATAGCCTATTCCGACCATTTTTAGATCTGTTCGTGATAGTATTTATTGATGATATTTTGGTTTATTCACTTTCAGAGGATGAGCATGCGAACCACCTGCAAGCGGTACTCCAAACCCTCCGTGATAGTAAGTTGTATGCTAAATTTTCTAAATGTGAGTTCTGGTTGAAGTCTGTAGAATTCTTGGGGCGCATTGTATCCGATGGAGGTATAAGGGCGGACACTCAAAAGGCTGAGGCTGTGAAGTCCTGGCCTAGACCTACCACTCAGATAGAGGTTCGTAGCTTTCTAGGCCTAGCAGGATACTACCAGAGGTTCGTAGAGAGGTTTTCTTCCCTTTCGGCACCATTGACGAAGTTGACGCAGAAAGCAACTAAGTTTCAGTGGACGGAGGCTTGCGAGCAAAGTTTCCAGGAGCTTAAGAACAGGTTGACCTCAGCGTCAGTTCTAGCACTTTCAGAGGGTCCAGATGGTTATGCCATGTATTGTGATGCCTCAGGTGTTGGGTTAGGATGTGTCTTGTTGCAACATGGGAAAGTAATTGTGTATGCTTCAAGGCAGTTAAGGAAGCAAGAACGAAATTATCCGACCCACGACCTCAAGTTAGTTGCAGTTGTCCACGCACTTAAGATATGATGGCATTATTTATATGGTGTTCATGTTGATGTATTTTCTGATCATAAAAGCCTACAATATATCTTCAAGCAAAAAGAGTTGAATTTGCGATAGAGGCGGTGGCTTGAGTTATTGAAGGATTATGATGTTAACATTCTCTATCATCCAGGGAAAGCTAATGCGGGAGCAGATGCCTTAATTCGTCGATCTATGGGTAACTTAGCACATGTAGAGGCCGAGAAAAGACAATTAACTAGAGAGATTCATCAATTGGTTTGTTTGGGGGTTCGGTTAGTAGGCTCTAACAATGGTGGAGTTGTACTCCAAAATACTGCAAAATCATCTCTCATAACTGAAGTAAAGGAGAGGTAGTACGAGGACCCAGGGTTGGTCGAGTTGAGAAAGTGAGTTCCATAGTAGAAGAAGCCTTTGTTAGAGCTTAAGGGAGATGGGGTTCTCAGATACATGGGTGGTTTGTGTGTTCCAGATGTAGCAGGGCTACAAGACAGGATTATGTCAGAGGCACATTATTCGTGGTACTCCATTCATCCTAGGTCCACGAATATGTATCATGACATTAAGGACGTGTATTGGTGGAACGATATGAAGAAGAACATTGCTGAGTTTGTCGCTCAGTGTCCTAGTTGCTAGCAGGGTAAGGTAGAACACCAGAAGTCCGGAGGGCTAAAGAAGACCATCGAGATCCCGACATGGAAATGGGAGGCGATAAACATGGACTTTATCACGGGTTTACCTCGTTCTCATTGTAAGCTCGATTCCATATGGGTGATAGTCGATATGCTTCAGCTCAATTCTTACCGGTTAGATCTATATATACAGTAGAAGATTATTCAAAGCTATATATTAAGGAGACAGTGCGGATACACGGAGTACTAGTATCTATTATATCTTATCGTGAGGCCCAATTACATCACATTTTTAGAGGTCATTTCTGAAAGGTCTAGGGAGTCAGGTGAATCTTAGCACAACTTTTCATCCACAGACTGATGGACATGTCGAGCGCACAATTCAGACGCTCAAGAATATTTTACGAGCATGTGTGTTGGATTTTAAAAGAAGTTGGGATGAGCATCTACCTCTTATCGAGTTTGCATATAATAACAGTTACTACTCCAGTATCCATATGGATCCATACGAGGCTTTGTATGGGCGTAAGTGCAGATTTCCTATAGGGTGGTTTGATGTTAGAGAATCTGGGTTACATGGGCCAAACCTGGTTCAACAAGCTAGAGAAAGTAAAGCTTGTCTGGGAGCGATTTTTGACTACCTAGAGTCTTCGAAAGTCATATTTTGATGTGTGGTGACGAGACTTAGAGTTCGGGGTTAATGACTGGGTATTCTTAAAAGTGTTACCTATGAAGGGCGTGATGAGGTTTGGAAAGAAAGGCAAGTTTATCCAACGGTATATTGGGCCTTATAGGATCATTCGTAGGGTTGGCCAAGTAGCTTATGAGTTAGAATTGCCCTCAGAATTGGAGTATGTCAATCCGATTTTTCACGTATCTATGTTACGGAAGTGCATTGGCGATCCTACCCGAGTAGTGCCCATGGATGATGTACAGATTGCGGAGGACTTGTCATACGAGGAAATTTTGGTAGCCATCCTAGATCGACAAATATGCAAGCTACAATAAGGAGGTAGCCTCCGTGAAGGTTTTATGGAGAAGCAAGAATGTGGAGGAGATGACGTGGGAAGCAGAGGAAGAAATGAAGTCTAAATACCCCCACCTATTTCAAACTGAAAATATGGCCCGAGGTGGGATACCTCAGCACAACTCTATTCAGGCCAGTAAATCATCAGATAAGCTCTTATTTTTGACTTTCAGAATTTATAATGCACAATTGTGCGAGGCCAAGTGTTGCGATTTATAGACAATTGCCATGTAAGGCATGTATAATATGTTTCCAGGATGCGTACAAGTCAGTTTTAATCTAGTGTACAGAGGAGAATCTGGCAAAATGTTTCCCAAAGTCTCTACGAATAAACATTCGAGGAAGAATGTTTCTAAGGGGGAAAGAATGTTATGTCTCGCGTTTCCGTACGTTAATGTTCCGTCGTAAGTTAATCGACGTAAGTTCAAGAATGAGGTTATTTTGGGATTATAAGCATTATGCTACTTCAAACACGTGATGAGTAAATTTGTTAAGGAGATAAGGTAAGCAAATAGAAACAAATGAGTTTCGTCGAAGTTTGGAAATTTGGGAATAAAATACGGTCCAAGCTATAAACCCCGTATTTATGGACTAGTTCCATACGAGGTACCATATGACCACGATAGTATGATGTATAATGTGTATTAAAAATGAGTAGTATTTTAAGTAATTTGAGATAATTCTTATTTATGTGGATAATTGGTTAATTATTAGTCTAATGAAAGATTAACCATGCAATTAAGGATATGTGGATAATTGTAGGTAGGGACAAAGCCCCCCCCCCCCAACGTGGCAGCAAGTGGAGGATTTGATAATGACTTGGCTTTGGACAATCAATTAAGAGGACACATGAAATATTCTAAGACACTCCTTGCAAATACATAGAAAGAGAAGTCATAATACTTATACCTAAACTCCTTTGAAATAGTACCAAACTTCATTTGGTAAGGGAGACATAGAGAATGCAAAATCCAAGAATGATACTCACGTATCTTAAATTAATACCAACTTCATTAGATAATGGAGTCATATGGAATGAAACGCCAAGAATAATACTTACTTATCTTGAATTAATACCAAGCTTCATTTTTTAATGGAGTCATACAGAATGAAAATCCAAGAATGATACTCACTTACCTTGAATTAATACCAAACTTCACTTGGTAAGGGAGTTTACAGAAAGGCAAAGCCAAGAATGAAGGTGAGGGGATTTACAAATTCATACGGATTTTCCCCTACTCAAGGTATGTTAAGGCTAAACCTTTCCTTCATTTTGGCATGATCCAGTAACTACATGTGTCTAAACGAGTGTCACGCCCCAACCTTGGGGGACGCGACCGACGCTTAACTGAGTGAACCTAGTCAAGCAATCCTGCTTAGCCTTTCCTACCCGACTCATTTGCTCCCCGGGTTTATAACATAACATTGGTTATTAAGTTAGCAGGAGATAATCAAACGCATACCTTCATGATGTTAACCCATTCTTTCCCATAAAATAATACCACCATTTAAGTCTCCCAAAACATACATACTAATTAAAACATTTAAGAGATGGGATCATAGTTACGAGTTAAACCAACAACTATCCAAAACATACACGACCCACATAAGTGTCTACGGAGCCTCTAAAGTAAAAGAGATGAACATAGTTCAGTCGGCGACAAGGACCCGGCTATACCTTGAAATAGAAAAACATATACAAAAGAGAGCAACATATATCTACACACGGCCTCGGGAGGAAATGGGGCTCACCAGAACTGCTGAAAGGAGGAGGAGAGGGCACCAATATCTATGATCGGCGCTACCATCTACAGAGCCACCTACATCCATAAGAAGATGTAGCATCCCCGGCAAAAGGGACGTTAGTACCATTGAATTGTACTAGTATGTATGAACAAACTCTACTCAAGATATAATAAACACCACACATGTAATGATACAAATAGAGACTTCATATAACAATTCACAGAAGTAGGGAAAAGCACAAATAAGAGTCACCATGTTTTCTTATCCTGTTTTGCCATCTTTTGGTTAATATTCTTTTTAAAGCCAAGAGCTATTATTATTTTTTTAATATACCACCGTGTCGTTATCACACGGATTCTGGTCTCTGCCCGACCGACTAAGCCATCCTAAGTGAGACATCGATATACCACCGTGTCGTTATTACACGGAGTCCGATCTATGCCTGATCGGCTAAGCCATCTCATTTGAACTAGTGGGACATTATCATTACCATACTTTCATTATTACCACAATGTCGTTATCACACGGAGTCCGATCTCTGCCCGATCGGCTAAGCCATCCCACTTGGTACAATGAGACATCATCAATATCATACTTTCATAATTACCACCATGTGTACATCATGGAGTCCGATCTCCCCCCGATCGGCTAAGCCATCCCACTTGGTACAATGAGACATCATCAATATCATACTTTCATAATTACCACCATGTGTACATCATGGAGTCCGATCTCCCCCCGATCGGCTAAGCCATCTTACTCTAGGACATAACCATATCATCTTTGAACCTTTTAGTTCACATCTCATATCATTTTAATCCTTTAGTTCTCATCTCTTTTCATCCTTTGGTTTATAGTTCTTGGCACTTGGGCACATTTACTCTTTTAGGTTACATTCCTCTCTTCAACCATATCACATATTCAACTTTCCCATCGACCAAAACCATCACATAAGAGGAGTCGTACACATAGTAAAATAAAGAGCATAATGATCATAATTCATACTTTCAATTAACATAATGACATGGTAGTAACATAAAATGACATGAAAGCAAGAGTTTCCCAACTTAACATACATAACCCATTTACTCCTTAGAGAATCAAACAAGGGAATTCATACCGTACATTTTTAGCACCAACGAGTTTATTCTATGGAGCTTAGAGTTATCCATACATACCTCAATTTGGGGGTTTTCCTTAATTTCTACCATAATTCACCGGACCCTTTTAACACCTTCAATCTAATTCACAATGTAGCACAATTGAACCCATATTTAGGAATAATGATCATGGCTTAAGCTTTCTTGAGCATTGTATCAAACATTAGGTGCTCATTAAGATTGTATGGCCCTCTTTTTAGTGAAAGATTACTCTAACCTATTTCCCCTTACTAGTTTAGGATTACTTGATTACATGTATGTAAAGTTTCTATCCCCATTCCCATGAACTAACCTATCCATGGTCCATTTTAACTAAAATCTAGAAATTAAGGTTGGTGTGGTAGAAGCTTACCCCTTAGAGGGAAGAAATTGATTCCCTTCTTGAGTAGTTCCAAGATTGAGTGGTGATGGAGGATCAATTGGAGGGCGTTGGTACCTTCTCTCTCTAGAACCCACTCTCTTCTCACTCTAAATTATCATGAAATGGCTAAGAAGATGGGGGATGGGTGTTATATAAGACTGGGGGTCGGGTTTTAAAAATTAGAAAATAGGTGCCCCGACGCACGTTTGCGGTCCGAAATGTGATTGCATTTCGGTTATGCGGTCCGCAAATATGCCGCATAACTGGCCTTCAACTGGGCAAAAGAAAAGGGGACTGCCCAGGTATGCGGCAACTATGTGATCCGTATACCTGTTATGCTATCGCATAGTGCACCGCATAACTCCCTCCACAAAACTCGAGTGTAACTGTGCGACGAACTATGCGGCCCGCATATACAAAATGCGATCGCATTTTGGGCCGCACAATTGCCCTCAAAATGGACAACAAATTGTCAAGGTATGCGGCAACTATGCGGTCCGCATACCTGATATGCGACCGCATAGTGGACCACAGATCTGCAACCCTCCATGAATTTTCTTCCTCTAAGTCCGGGGGTACGTTTCACTCCTAAGAGGTCCAAACCTAAGAATTTCTACTACTATTTCAACATGGAAATCTGACTGGCCATCGTTTTTGGTTAAGGATTCAACGGGTCTTTACGAGACATTAAGAGAAGTTCATACTCCCGAGTTTATATACATTAGCCTAGTCTCATAAGTTACAGTATTCTCCCTTATCAGGACTTTATATTCAATTGAGTATTGTCTTCTTCCATTCAAGAGAGCAGAGAGTCTATATATACAGTACTACAATATTTTCACTACCATCGAGCTATAATCGATGGGTAGGCCCCTATTGCGCGACCTTTAATCAGATGGTAAGTTATATATCGAGCCTACTGTAAGCGAGAGCCTATGAGCGGGCCCAGCTGGCCGAGATACAGAGCCTAGTATGGTCGAGCGCCTATGAGCAAACCTACTACGACAGATCAGTTATATATATACCGAGCCTTAAAGTGTCGGACAACTATTTTACTTACTGTATTGTGAGAGTTGAGTTAATATCAGCAGGTAAGCATATCTTTAGATTATCTTTGACTCCCAGTTACTTCAGTCATTATATTATCAATTTAGTTTCAGTTTTCAGTTATTTTATTGCCTTGCATACTCGGTACATTATTTCGTACTGACGTCCCTTTTTCGGGGGATGCTGCATTTTATGCGTGCAGATTCAGATAGACAGACGGGTAGAACTTCTCAGTAGGTGTTGCCCAAGTTCATCTTTATCGGTAAGCTCCACGTCCTTCGAAGTTGTCTAGTCTAGAGGTTTTGTGTACATCTTGTGTATATATGTATATAGGTTATGGGTAGGTCGGGGCCCTGTTCCGAACATAGTACATCCGTTAGTAGAGGCTTGTAGACATATCATGTCAGTTAGTGCAGTATGTTGGGCTTGTAAGCCTTGTATGTATATTTTGTTGGTTTGCCAATTGTAGTAGTTATGACAGCCTTGTCGGCCCGACTTTATATTGATGTTTAGTCTACATTTGGAATTGTCTTGCAATGTGGCCAATGGCCAAAGTATGACAATATATTTTCAAAGTCCCTTAGTCGCAAGTTGGTACGCAAGGATAGGTGAGGCAACGGGTTCCGGTCACGCCCCCAGGATCGGGGCGTGATAAAAGATCCCTTGATAAATATGTAGTATTGTATATTGTAATTTGTATGTTTTAAAAATTCTTTTAAAAGTGACCTATTTTCTGAAAAAATATTTTAACTTTTTTTGTTAACCAAGTAGAAAATGTTTTTTCGGAAAATAAGTGTAATGATTGATAAATTTTTGGCAAATCGGATAGTGCTTGATTAAATTCTTTCATATAAAAGATTAAGATAATATCAAAATGTTATTGATGTTTACCCTAAAATTCGAGTGACAATTAAACTTATATTGTGGTTTTAAGGATACGTGATTTAATCCAATACCGATTGATAAACAATGAACTAAATAGATAAATTGAAGCATAAAATAAATCAAACCAGTATTCTAGCAGTGCTTCGACCTTGATTCGAGATGGTCTCAAGGTTGGATAACAAGAACAGTAAAGAATGGAATAAACAATGATGAACAATAATGAATAGTAAGCAGCGTATGTATGTATTCTTTATCAGTGAATAATGATTATCTTACAAATGAATGGGATCATTCTTTATATAATAGAGGAATCCTAAATAAGGTACAATTCTAATAATGGAAGTAAATCCCACGATTGGCATCAATAACCGCTTGATTCGATCTGTTCTGGGATTTCCGTCGTGATCTTCGACCGGTTGCTAATATCTCGCCATTCCGTTATTATGCCTTACTCGAAGTCAGTCATGCTCGATCTTTATCTTTAGTGAACACGTCGATCTCCATGCTCAATATTCTATCTTCGATCTCGAGCCTGGTCTATTATGAGCTTACCCCCGAGACAGCTCCCATGCTTATGAAATCAAATATGCCTGATTTCGACCTTATACACATAGTCCCCGCATTTCTTAGAGTAAAATGATAAGAAATGATTTGAGCCTCGATTTTCTGAAACCCTGATCATGAAATCATCTTCATGACATAAGTGACAGACATGACCGAAACATCCCGTCGGTATAATTCCACAAATCATTAATGCCTATCAACGGGCAGTCGGCCATTAGCGCCACTGAACCGTCGCCACGTATTTCTAAATACACGTTCCTTTGTTGAATCAAACTTTACTTTTGCTTTAGTAAAATTTATAAGTCTTCTAACTCTCCCTACCTCCTCTATTTCGCCGCCTGTTGAGCCACCCATGTTCGCATCGAAACCACTTGTTTTCATCTTCCTTCGCCCTTCTTACCTAAATCAATGGCCAAAACCTCAAAAATCGTACCACAAAAGGAGAAAGCTTCCTCCTCTTCTTCCTGGGCATCCGGTGACAAAACTCTGATTCAAGATTTAGAACCCTTAATCATTCCCAGGCCGATGCGAACATGTGTCGAGGTACATGTGTTCCATAACGATGAGCCACCACGAAGTCATGAAGAGGGATTGCAACTAGGGTCCCGAGGTCGTGGTACATATCCTTGCTCTCGAAGAGAGCATCACTACTCATATGGAGGGGTTTCTAAGTGTTTACATTTACCCCTTCACATTGGGTCACCTCGATTCGGTGATCATTGATTTCTGCAAAAGATATCAGGTTACCCTCGGCCAAGTTCATCCCTCGTTATGGAGCATTGTAATTATGTTGCGTTTCTTCTCTAGCAAGGCCGAGGGGCTGGAGCTTGTCCTAAACCACCTCATGCGGTTCCAAAAGCCTCGACTCTATCGATGACTGATCAAGCTCCAATGCCGAGCAACAAAGGCCTTGTTCTCGAGCATCGACGAGGATAAGGATCGGGGTTGGATGAGCCAATTCATAGGGGTGAGGACTTATGACATCATCCCGGAGGAAAAGATGTAATTACTTGAAGAGTGGAACCCCGACCATAAGAGATATCTTTTAAACTTTATTCTTCATACCCGCTTTGACTTTGTCTAATGTTCTTGTTGTCATGCAGTTGTTCCTTGGATGCCTAAGTCGGTCCCCGACCTCAAAGATTTGGTTCGAAAGATAGCCTCAACTTCCTCCCACACTGAACGCGCTTGGCATGATTTGGCGAAGGGTAGATGGGAGGCAAAGAACCATGGTAAGGATCTTCTTTCTCATATTTGGAAACATTATATGTACTTCATTCATTACTAATCTTCTTTCATGCAGGCCTGACAAAGGATGCTATATTGAGACCCTCGAGTGGCGAGGATGAGGCCAAGTCCCCGGTTGCGAAGCCGAGAAAAGACAAGATGAGGAGGGGTGCCTCGCAGTCCGAGGATCCCAAGCCCAAACCTTGAAGGAAAAGGAGTAAAGTGATCGCTCTCACGGTGGACTCGGTCCGAAACCTTAGAGATGAAGAAGAAGAAGAGGAAGGTGCCTCGACACTAATGGTCCAGCTCGGGAAAGTCGTGGAGGTGTCCAAACCTTCTAAGCCGGTGGCGACTGCTGAAATCAAGCCTTGTGTCGAGGAGTCTTCCAAAAAGGATTCGGGTAAGGATCCCAAATCGCCAAAGGTTGAGATAATTTCTCGACCATTCGCAAATACACCGTACAGGGCCGGTTCCAAAACTCCGAAGGTCGATCAGAGCGCAGCAGGTCACTTGCCTTCTCTCCCAACTTTTTTTGACAAGGAAATAAGGAGGATCGGGAGATGAAGACCCCTGATATAGGCGGAGTCTCTAGTGTAGGGGATCCCTTTCGGGATTGCTTCATTGGGGTCGACGATGCCTCTGATCTCAGTGACGCTTCGATTCTTTTTTAAGAGGCCCAACGTCTTCTATCTCGTGTAAGCATTAGCTGCTGCAATCCCCTTTCTCACTCTTTTTTCTTAAGTTTGACTTGCATCTTCCTTTTTTTAGGCCTTCACCAAGTCTCGAGCCGACCTTGGCCAGGGTGAAACCGAGCTCCAAAAAGTCTCGGAGGAGAGGAACGCCCTGAAACTTCTTTGCGGCCAAAAGGATGAGGCTCTAAAGGACCTTCAAGCGGATTTGGCCAAGGCTCGTAAAGTGGAGGCCGAGCTAGATAAGCAGGTAACCATCCTTTTGAAAATGTACGGACTCACCCAAACTGTAGAGGCTAATACTTCACTATCTAAGCTGCAGCAAAAGGTTGAAAGGATCAAGTTACTTTGGGGAGAAGTCGATCAGGTCAAGGCCGATTGTGATCAGTGGAAGGAGAATATGGAACGCCTTGCTGCAAAAAAAGAGACTACCTCGTCCAAACTGTCAGCGGTCGAGGTTCAACTTCGGAGCATCAAAGAAAAAATCTTGGCCCAAGCCAAAAGGATCGAGGAGCTTGAAGTCGGGCTTGCTGAGGCTAAGGCAGACATCGAGAAGACGAATGTAATGGAAGACAAGTCCATTGCCATGTACCTGGACGATGTTGAGGCTGCTCAAACGCAGCTAAGGGAAGCTTCTAATCGAGAGAGATGGAGCAATGACTTGGATAGGTGACAATCTCGGAGGGAGACCCTCGACGAAATCCATGCTCGAGGTTTTAATCTCTCTGAGGAGATATTCCAAGCCAAGGTGCTCGAAGTCGACGCCAGGATGCTTGCCTCCTCCGATGATGAAGACGATAATGAAGAAGGCAGTCGAGGCGGATCAGGCGAGGGGTTTGAATAGGGAAGCTTCTCCCAGAGAAGTTGCTCGCGAAGAAGAGGTCGACCCCGAACGTAGATAGGACTTAGTTTCTTTTTTAAAGACCTTGATTGGTCTCTTGTACATATCTTTCTTTATCAATATAAAAAAGAAAACTTCTTTTGAATCCTTTCTCAGTTTTTATGTTCAAACATGTTTTGTGCTTTTTCCTTGTGAAAACCTTTGTTGTTGCAACTTCAATAATCGAGTGAGCATTTGCCCAAACTTATAGTAGAACAAACCCTTAGGTTTTTTAGTTAGGTTAGGGTAAGTCCCCGAACTTAACAATATGCCCAGGACTTTGATTTCAGATGGCTTGATCGAAGCCATAATTGCATTGTTTTTATAACTGAGTTCGAGTAAGTTTCGAACTCACAGTATCAAACCCCTTAAGGTTTTATTTAAAATAATGACGAATCTTCGAGCTACACTTAAGTCAGTTTCATTTGAGCTCAGAATAGTGGAACACTTAGGTCCGAATTGAGTGAGAACAAGATCTCAAACTCTGATTTTATTGGACCTTAGGCTCTTTAGATTGGGCTGATATGTCCTCTAGATGGCTATTATTTCCCTCTTTCGGCTTAAAAGACTAAGTAAAAATTCTCAATGCCTTAGCATGTATTTTTTACCCATTAGGTTTTTCGAGGGTTCGATGTCGATTGAAACCCCTTTGCTTTTTGTGCCTTAGCACGTTTGTGTTAAGATAATTTGATACCTCTTAAGGTTTTTCGAGGGCTGATTTTATCGAAGCCCTTTTGATTATATGCCGAGGGTAGCCTTTTTTTAACCAATTTTTCAAAGAATATTAAGGCCTATTTTTATTGCGAGATTCGGACGTCTCCGAGCCACGTTATCTTGTCTGTACCCTTTAATTTGTCCATAGCCTTTGGGTATGCCTATTGGGCTTATTTCCCAATAACATTTCGAACTTGTTCGAAATGTTAGTCCCTAATAATGGTGGCCTTGTTCTATAGATCGAGGGGTGCCTCTTTGAGGTCTTATGAATTTGAGTTTAGATAACTTGAATATGCCTATCGCCAATGGTAGTCCCCATGTGTTCGAGGTATATTTGCATTCGGCCCTTGAGCCTTTTCTAAAATCATAAGTATGGAGCTCATATAGTAGAGAATTTTCTTTGAGATACAAGATATCTGATGTAGAAAGAACGCTTCTTTGAATAATTTATATATGCTTATATGTTTTGCCATCGGGACTCGACTATCTATATGGACACAGTCCATTCGACCATTTGGCCCATTACAAAGTTTGCCTATCGAGACCCTTCGACACAAAGTAAAATATAACATCTGAGGGTGATGCCCACCAGTATTCGAGGTTGATTGCAAAGAAGCCTTGGATACTGTTGAATTGTCCTCGGGTAGAACATAATTGTTGCCTCATTAAAAACCTTGCCGGAAAAACTTATTTGGGATAAAAACTGATCTAAAGGAAAAATAGTGCAACAAGTACTTTAAAACCTAAGATCTCGATGTCTTTGGTCGAACTCCTGCAATAAGTTAGCGTCAAAATATATAAATAAAAGGGGGGAGAAAGTTATACCTTAGAAATAATATCATTTGAGAAGTGATATGTTCCAATTGTTTGGCAGTGGTTCGTCATCCATCGTTCCGAGTTTATAAGACCACTAAGTCGGGACTTCGTAGGGTCCTTCCCAATTCGAGCTGAGCTTACCTTCATTAGGATCTCGAGTGTTGATGGTGACTTTCCTTAGGACTAAGTCCCCGACTCTGAAGTGGCGAAGGTTGGTTCACCTATTGTAGTATCTTTCGATTCGTTGCTTTTGTGCAGCCATTAGAACGAGTGCAACTTCTCGTTTTGCATCTAATAATTTGAGGATAGTATTCATAGCCTTATGATTTGATTCTTCCATTGTATGTCGAAAGCTGGTGCTTAGTTCCCCATCATCGGCTGGAATCAAGGCTTCAGAGCTATATACTAAGGAAAGCGGAGTCGCCCCTGTACTGGACTTCGAAGTTGTTCGATATGCCCAAAGGACTTCGGTAGAATTTCTCTCCATTTCCATTTAGCTTCGTTCAACCTTTTCTTCAGGTTTTGGATGATAGTCTTGTTCATCAATTCGGCCTATCTGTTCCCACTAGGATGATACGGTGTTGACAATATCCTTTTTATTTTATGCTCTTTGAGGGATTTCGTGACCTTGCTACCGATAAATTATTTTCCATTGTCACATACTATTTCTACGAGTATCCCGAATCGACACACGATGTGATCCTAGATGAAGTATATAACCTCTTTCTCTCTGACCTTTTTGAAAGCCTGTACTTCAATCCATTTAGAGAAATAGTCAGTCATAAATAAAATGAACTTAGCTTTACTTGGGGCCGATGGCAGAGGGACAACGATATCCATCCCCCATTTCATGAATGTCCATGGAGATAGGACCGAATGAAGTTGTTCTCCGGGTTAGTGGATCATCGGTGCAAACCTTCGACATTTATCACATTTTCGAACAAACTCCTTAGAGTCTTTTTCCATACTATCCTAGTAGTATCCTGCCCTAATGACTTTATGAATCAGTGATTCAGCGCCGGAGTGGTTCCCACAAGTGCCTTCAAGGACCTCTCGAAGAACATAATCGGTGTCCCCTAGTCCGATACACACTTCCAATGGTCCACCAAATATCCTTCTGTATAATGTTCCAACATCCGCCAATGTGAATTGAGCAGCTTTAGTTCGTAGGGCCCTTGATTATTTAGGGTCCGATGAGAGCTTCCATTCTTCAAGTACTCGATGTATTTATTCCTCCAGTCCTAGG
This sequence comes from Nicotiana undulata, assembly GCA_005239495.1. Taxonomy (NCBI): domain Eukaryota; kingdom Viridiplantae; phylum Streptophyta; class Magnoliopsida; order Solanales; family Solanaceae; genus Nicotiana; species Nicotiana undulata. Next base: position 30,203 of record ML262087.1, read on the forward strand.
TTAAGCTTGTAGAATTTATCTCGGCATGTCCTTCCTCGATCACGAATCTCAAGAGTTGAACGACAGTCCCTGAGCTGATCCCATATTCCTCAACCAATGACTCCAAATTTGCAATTGCATTGGCCTTACTGTTTTGTTCTCGAGGTACATGTTGTAAAGTCCATTCCTTGAAACAGTGCAAAGTTACCTGCAGCTTGTCACTATACCTTTGCATTATATCCTCTCGAACTTCGAAGGTTTTGTTTACTTGGTTCACCACCAGTAAAGAGTCGCACTTAGCTTCAATGACTTCTGCTCCCAAGCTTTTAGCTAGCTCGAGACCTGTAATCAAGGCCTCGTACTCAGCCTCATTGTTAGTCAACCTAGAAGTTTTGATAGATTGCCTAATAGTGCTACCCGTGGGAGGATTCAAAATTATGCTTAGCCTGGACCCCTTCACATTCAAAGCACCTTCTCTGAAAAGGGTCCACACCCCCGATGATGCACCCAATTTTAACAAGAGTTCCTTTTCAACTTCAGGAATGAGGGTTGGCATGAAATTGGCCACAAAGCCCGCTAATATTTGAGACTTGATGGCCGTTCGGGGTTGATATTCGATATCGTACCCATTGAGTTCGACGACCCATTTGGCCAATCGGCCCGATAATTTGGGCATGTACAAAATATTGTGAAGTGGGTAAGTGGTTAATACGCATATTGTGTGACACTGGAAGTATGTTCTTAATTTTCTAGATGCGCTTATCAGTGCAAGTGCCAATTTCTCTAAGTGCGGATATATAGTTTCTACTTCTCCTAAGGTTCGACTTACATAATAAATAGGAAATTGTGTACCTTGCTCTTCTCGAACTAGGACACCACTTACCGCAATTTCGGATACTAACAAGTACAAGTAGAGTATTTCATCTGCCTTTGGAGGTACCACTTCAATTCTTCCAATGCCTGTTGGCATTTCGGAGTCCAGGTGAAATCGTTCTTCTTTTTTAGTAGAAAGAAAAATTTGTGGCTTTGATCTGATGACCTTGAGATGAATCGGCCCAAGGCAGCTATCTGTCTAGTTAGCATTTGTATGACATTTACACTGTCTGCGACAGTGATGTCTTCGATGGCCTTGATTTTATCGGGGTTGATCTTGATCCCCCGATTCAATACCATGAAGCTAAGAAACTTGCCCACACCGACCTCGAAGGCACATTTCTCGGGGTTGAGCTTCATGTTATATTTCCTTATGATCTTGAACGTTTCCTGCAAATGAGCCAAATGGTCATCTGCGCGCAGGGGCTTAATTAGCATGCCATCAATATTAACTTCCATTGCTTACCTATTTGTTCGTCGAGCATTTTATTTACTAGGTGTTGGTAAGTAGCTCCTACATTTTTTAGCCCGAACGGCATGACATTATAACAATATGTTCCATACTTGGTGATAAATGAAGTTTTTTCTTAGTCTTCCGGGTTCATCAAGATTTGATTGTACCCGCAATAGGCATCAAGAAAAGTAAGGATCTCGTGGTCGGCCCTGGCATCGATCATGCTATTGATGTTAGGCAGTGGAAAAGAATCTTTGGGGCATGCTTTGTTTAAATCCTTATAATCTACACAGATTCAAAGTTTGTTCCCTTTTAGGGACTACAACTACATTAGCTAAATATTCAGGGTATTTTACCTCCCAATTGGACCCTATTTTGAGAAGTTTAGTTACCTCGTCCTTTATGAATGCGTGCTTTACCTCGGACTGGGCCTTCTCTTTTGCTTCATCGGTATGAACTTAGGGTCCAGGCTTATTCAATGCGTTGTTATCTCCGGTGAGATCCCTATCATGTCTAAATGGGACCATGCAAAACAGTCTATGTTATCAATAAGAAATTGAATAAGTTTTTTCCTGAGTTAGGGGGTTAACTCCGCTCCCAGGTATACCTTTCGCTCCGGCTGGTTCTCGATCAGTATAACCTATTCCAGATCTTCAAATGTTGATTTGGTAGCTCATACCATGCTCTAGGTGCTTGTTTGAGACCATAAAGAGCCTTGTCAAGTTTATATACATGATCAGGTGACTCTTTGCTTTCAAAACCTGGAGGTTGTTGGACAAATACTTCATTGAGAAAGGCACTCTTAACATCCATCTGATGGAGAGTGAATTCCATATGTGCAGCAAATGCTATAAGAAGTCTGATTGCCTCCAATCTTGCCACAGGAGCAAAGGTCTCATCATATTCAATTCCTTCTTCTTGACTATACCCTTGAACAACTAGTCTTGCCTTATTTCTTGTAACAGTTCCATCCTCATCATGCTTGTTCCTGAAGACCCAATCACTGATCTATCTAGTGGCCAGGGTACCAAGTGCCATACTTGACTTCTTTCAAACTGATTCAGCTTCTCTTGCATGGCATTTACCCAATCAGCATCTGGTAGGGCTTCACCAATTTTCTTTGGTTCGATTAAGGATAGGAAGGCATCAAACGCACATAGATTTTTCAAGGAAGCTCTTGTTTTGATTCCGGATGACGAATATGTTATGATGTTCTCAAGAGGGTGAGAACTCTGATATCTGTGTGGTTTGAGTACTAGTAGTTCACTTCTAGATAGTTCCATGTTGTTTTGTTGTTGTGGAATAGGATCAGGGCCAGGATTCACATGTTGAGTTCCCCCTGTCATGTTGCTTGGGGTAGTTGGACCTGGTCCATCACCTGTTCCATCTTCCATGGCTGCTTCAATGTGTTCACTGCTTCTCACCAGTCCAAGCTCCTCATCTTCTGGTTCCTGTCTCTCATAAAGAGTGTTAGTTTCATCAAATACAACATGCACACTCTCCTCTACACACATAGTTCTTTTATTGTACACTTTATAGGCTTTACTATGTCATGAATATCCCAAGAATACTCCCTCGTCACTTCTGGGATCAAATTTACCTAAGGAATCTTTGTCATTATTGTGCACATAGCATTTACATCCGAAAGCCCTAAGATGGGATATGTTGGGCTTTCT